>LFZO01000125.1:0-75318 GCA_001578225.1 Pseudocercospora musae | reverse complement strand
ACGTAATAAAGGAACGGAAGGGTAGCTATTAGTACTATACTATAGAAAGAAATAACTACTCTATCCTTAAGGACTACGATACTAGTAGTATAGATAGAAGAAATAACTAGTTTGTCCTTTAGGACTACGATAATAGTAGTATATATAAATAATAATATATTCTCTATCTCGATATTTCGTAATTTCCGCCTTTCTAATATTTCTATTATTCGCTATAAACCTATTGAATTTTTAGGTTTAAACCCGGACAAACTTCCGGTTCCCTAAGATTAGACCCGGACAAATAGGTTAGGTTCGGTTTTGAACCCGAACCTAACCTAAACTAACCTACTAGGACGTCTAGCTAAGAACCTAAAATTCCTCGTATTCTAAACTAAAGGCTAGCTATATAGCTAGCTATATACTTCTTATAGTTACAATTTAACGCGATACGACGACTAATATATATAATATATACTATTAAAAGGATAGGAGCTAGATTGCAATAACTTTAGTCGAGTTTTATTAAGTCTAGGTTATAGTAGGTTCTATACCTAAACCTATACTAATCGTCTAGTTCCTACTAAGAAACCGAACCCGAACCTAAATTCTCGGATTATACCTAACCTACTAGGACGTCTATTTCTACTTCCTACCTTCCTCCTTCTCTAGCTCCTTCTTTATAAGGGATTAGGGAATATATAGCCTACGACTAAATCCTAAAGTTAGCTAAATAGGAAATACTAGAGGAAGTATCTAAATATAGAATTAAGACCTTAACTAAAGAGAAACTAAAGGTAGCCTTAATAGCTAAATAGATAGTATCTAAGCTATAGGAAAAGAAGTAGAATATAGTACTACTAAGAAGAAGAACTAGAGCCTACCAGAGATAGTACCTAGGATACTAAAAGATCTACTAAGGCCTAATAAGGACTAAAAGTAGTATTACTATCTAGATTAGGTCTAAGTATATTAGGCTTAGGATATACCTATATAGAAGAAGAGTCCTAGAAGTTAATAACCTAAGCTACTAATATAGATACCTATTCTAGAATATCTAATATATACTTCTAGTATACCTAGACTAGGCTAGTATAAGAATAGACTAGAGAAGGCAAGTAGCTATAAAGATATACCTTAGAATACTCTAGGATAGAAAGACTATAAAGAATATAGTAAGATAGATTAAAGAAAGGGGGTTCCTATCCTTATTTAGACTTATAGAGGAAGTAGAAAGCTAGATATAAAGAGTAGCCTAAAGAAGGGAAGGAGAGGACTAGAAGGATACTAAGGGTAGGTATTACGAAGATAGTATCTAGATACTAGTATACTAACTATAGGGCCTACTAGTAGAAAGAAAGGTATTAACTAGGAATAGGAGGTTTTTTATATATACTTGTTTTCCTCCTTAGATACTATATAGCTATAACCTATATAGGCTAGATAGCTCTAGAATAGGGAAATAAATTATCTATCTATCTATATAGGTCTTTAGGTCTAGGTTCTAGATCTTTTGTATCTACTATATTATCTCCTTTATAATACTTCTAATCTTGTTAGCTTCCTAGTATTTTATCGCCTTAAGAGCTCTAAGGAGCTTAGTAATAGTTATCCTTATAGCCCTTAGTAAGGCATCTTTATCCTTTACTATCCTTTCTACCTAAGTAACTATATATTCCTATTCTCCTTTCTCCTTCTCCTTCTTCCCTCCTCCCTTATCTTATATCTCGTTTGTATTCTCTATCCTTCTACTACCTATAGACGAGTATATATACAATGAATTGTAAGTTCTAGGACTATGCTTTAGTAGAGCCGTAAGACTATTCACTTGCCCAAATTTTAGAGCTTTAAAAAGTAGCGGCCGCGCTTCCGAAGTTACCTTCACATACTCGTAGGCCTACTAAAAGATATTATTTCAGCCGCGTTACTGCCCGGGACGGAAGAGCAATATCAACACCGATTCGTTTCCAGTGTAGGCACCATGGATATGCCGCAGCAAGATATCCTCAAGCTCGTCCGCAACGGACTTGCAGACCTTCGAGGCGACAAGCAGGAACAGCGCGAGACAAAGGCTACAGACTACGCGACAGGAGTCGCAGAGCAAGACACAAACGCACGCGACGCCTTCGACTTCTTCGTCTCAGCTTGGCTAACCGGAGAGCACCGAACAACCGATACTCAAGACGTCGCCCCTCCAACGCCACCACAGCCAGACCTGCCCGTTCCAACCATGCCACCACCGGGTATCATGCTCCAGATCAATCTCATCAACGCCATCAATCATTACCGTAGTCGTTCAGAGTACTACGCGGCACGCCAGATCCGCAACCTCGGACACTCAATGCTCGGTCAGGATGCTTTCAATCGTGCCCTCGAGATGGCTGGTGTGGAAAATCTTCCTCGTCAGACCAAGCAGATGTCTGGAAACTTGATGGCGCTCGAGGCTCTCGTGCTTGTCTGGGAGGAGATGGTATGTTTGGGCAGTCCCGATCATGCTGCTTTCGTGAAGGGTATCACCGAGGAATTGCATGGTCAAGATGTCCTCAAGGACAAGAAGAAGAAATGGAGAGGCGGTGCTGAGGTTTATGTTTGAACGTGCCGTCGAAGGAGGACTTGAACTGTTTGGTCTATACGGTTTTGGCGTTCGGGGTAAAAGATTGTACTTGAGAGTGGCAAGGCTCGCAGGAGTTGTTTAGAGACTTCGGAATGTCAGCATCGCTCGCATTGCGCCTCCAAGGGCCCATGAGTGGAGAAAGGCGCATAGAATAGCAGTTTGCAATGACTTTGGGACGACATCAACTTTTTGAACGGTGATGCTACCATCATGTATCATCATCCCATCCTCGCTCTTGTTGTTTCCTCTCCTGATGCCCCTCGGACATGCAACCCACTGCTGCGCGATGTCATGCCACTAAGGGGAGCTCGCCTGTCTCAACGTGAGCCTGGACGATATCTCAATACCCCACTGTCGTCTCGTCTTGTGCCTCGCATCTTGACGATGACTGCGGTCGCTCGCGCTTCATTATGTCTCTATGCCTCGGTTCGATTTCGTGGAGCGTGGAATACTAATGTTCAATCGCGAATGGTTCGCTGACGTCTGTCCTGCTCGGAATCCTGCCGTCTCGGTAGAAATCGCCACAGATGCAAAAAATCTGGACAGTCCTTCATTGCGCCTCTCCCGAGTGTGCTTACTATGAGTGAGCGGAGTTGTGTCCTACCATCCGGTCCGAGTGGTGCATCTTGGGTGAGGTCCGCTGCAGCTACATTCGCCAACTTGTCTGGGAGGCGCACGCTGTGACTATGATCCTCTTAGTCAGTATCTCACCTACGGCCACTTTGACCTCGTTGAGGGTTCTGTTGCTCGGGAAGAAGGTATGCTCGCGGTGTCAAAGCCGCCGCCTCTCGTGGCGATTCGCGCACCGAATCGAGTCCACTTGTTGTGGTTCGCGGTATCCTCCATTGAACCATCCTCCCTTCTCCTCTATCTCAAAGCTTTAAGACAAGCGGGGATGCCACAGACTGCCGCTTAGAGCTATGATACTCGAGAGCATACTACGTCAGAATAGCAGCAAGCGCACACCACGGCGCAGGACAGCAGAAGAAAAGCAATAATCAAGGGATACGAACACAAGTAGAGTGGGGAGCTGCAGGACATGTACGGGATCGAGTCACCATGGCATATCAAGCTGGCGCAGGCGCTGTGGGCGGGATTCTTCTCCAAACCACTGCGAAGGGCAGCGACATAATGAAAAATGGTTGTGCCATCAAAAATTGTGTAGTCACCCAGCCATTAGACAGAGCGTAAAGGTGTCATTCATGAGCGACGACCACCCACGGGGCCAGGGTTCTCACTTGGGTGCCCCCAAAAGAAGTACCGGGGCTCTAGCTACTTTCGCTATGAAGAAGAAAAGAGGAAGTTGTAGAGCGAAGGTTAGCTGGAATCTTGTGCTACCGCTGCGTGCTCAAAGCTGCCGCGTGCCGTGACCGGGAATTTCACATGCTGCCAAGCACGGGTAAGGCGATGCAAAGCCTTGCTCGCTTCGAAGGACAATTTCACACACCCTATCAGGAGGTCCCGCATCGTTGCCATAAATGTCATGAATGAAGGCCTGTGTAGCCTCCGCAGGGACAAGCTTGCCAGTGTTGTACCTTGAAAGAGTCAGGACAGTACATTCGTTACACAATATAAAGTATGCATTATCAGCACAGTGCACCCGTGGTGGACTAAGACAATGTACTATCTCCGCTTCTCACGTTCTCGACGACCAGGGAACGGCGTCAGGGACAGTATTCAACGGCACATTTCCTAATGCCAGCTCTCAATTCCTCCTCCTCGAATACGATCCTTTTCAGAAGCGACACACCGAGCGGTCGATCATTTTCCTTGCTATGGCAGACTCCGCCTCTTAGCGAATAGCACAGCTTCCTAGCCTTATAAGGACAAGGAGCTAGACATTAGGCGAGCTTACTACCGACGTGCCGCCCAAGAAGCCTACACGAAACGACTTTGCAGGTCCTTCGACCGACGAGTGCTACGACACCATGGTTCCAAGCACAATCACCCAATTCGAGTACGACCGGATGACCACTGAGGGGCAAGCACAGATTGATGGCGTTTTCAAGGATATCTGCTCCAAGTCTCCCTCTAAACTGCTTAGCTATGACCAGGATCATCATAAGAGGACTCAAAGACCTCGCCTCTATTTCCCCGACAAACCAATCTCCAGCCCAAGTGCGGGCAATCTTCGAGGAGATGGACGTTTAGTGAGCTAAGGTGCTTCCAAAGCATACCATCTACCAATTCAACGCGATGTCTCCGAACAAGGCTCAGCCAGCTCAGAATCCTATTGTGCGCAAGCTGCGTCACTGCGTTGGAAAAATCCAAGTTTCAAGCCTGCTTCATACATTTTCGTCATGTGATATGCTACAAACATCTCGGAGCCGATGAACGCCGGGTCATTCGATCTGGTCTATTAGCGAGAGGCGCTACAGCGCGGACTTGTAAAACATGCTCTCTGCATCTCCACTGTGAAGCACACTCGAGAGGCAATGATCACACCGTTCGTGCCAAGCGCATGTGAAAACGGTCCGTCCCGCTAACATCCCTGCGTCCAGGCAGCATTACCAGACATCCGCGACTCGAGTTCCCCGACCTCTCGAGCTCTGTACACAACAATCAACACCGCAACTATGCCGCTTATACGTACACCCAACTTCGAGCTCGCCAAGCAGGCTCTAGGCCTGGAAATCAAACAGCCGCCACTCAGCCCCGACGAAGAACACCTGATCAAAGCTTTGGTCAGCCGCAAGAACGTCGTTGACGAGCATATGGCTACAGCGCGCGCCCTCGAGGCTGAATATCTAGAGAAGCTCAATCTCGTAACACCAAGAACCACGCTTTGCCTCCTCGCTCAATGGCTCGCCAACATCGCTAAGTACATCAATCGCAACAGCGACGCTCCTCTTTTCGAGCGACACATCTTGCGCGAAGTCGGCAACCTGAGAATAGCTGCGGAGACCATTCAACCTTTCGACACGCGTAAGTCGCCAAGCATTACCATCGGCGCCCCTGAGCAGTGGAAGACGGTGATCAAGGGCCCAGTGATTGGAGGAAAGCTGAATCCGGCGCTGGTGAAATGGGTGTTCAAGCGCACGCGACCCTATCTCCCACATGTGGCTGCGGAGTGTGTTATCCATCGGACTGTGTTTGAGATGGCGGTGGAGACGGAAAGAACTCTAATGGGTATGCTGACAGAGGAAGACGTGCTGCAAGAGGATGAGGTGGACTGAGCAATGGCATGCGCGACTGAAAGATCAAGGGGTCCCATGGAAAAAGAGCTGAGACAGGGCGAGCAAGGTGAATATCGACGGCCGACAGAACCCAAATCACTTCCATCCACGATCCTTTACAAAGCCTCGCCCGATATGAGCAGGCCGCCGTATTATTCGACGAAGTCTCGTCGGCTTGAAGCGAGGATATGTGGACTCATGCACATGATCAAAGCGTGTTCACGGGCTGTCTGTACACTCTTTGCTCGGCCTCCGCCATGCTGCTATCATCATGTTGAGCTAAAGCTAGAGTAGATCCTCTGGCAGAACTGGCTGAAAATTACTTCGATAAGGCCCACTCTGGTACTGCGGTTCCTCTTGTGTATCCGATGACTACAATTGTAACAAACGACCCCGGTTGTAACTCACTTCTCTGGGTGTCCTTTAGACATATTGAAGTGACTATGGTCCAGAAAGAAGGGTTAGGATCACGCTGTTAGTCTGCTTCAGTCTCCCTTTGTGGTGAGTCTTTGTCGCAGTCACAGGGATCCGTACATGTGAGAAGCGACGAAAGACTTTTGCTTCCGTCTCTACACAAAATGGTACTTTCCCACCCTTAGGCAAACTCTCATCACAAGTATTTCGCTACGTGTTGATGGTCTGATCCAAATGATGATGATAGTATGTCTGGATTGGAAGACGTCTTTTACCATTCGTGAGTTCATCGTCCTTCCTTCCAGTGAGCCTATACATCGCTTGGAGTGGCCGAACGAAGCAATCAACGAGAATTTGGTATCCACAACAGTCAAATCAACAATGAAAGATATGCCGTACACTTCTGCTACTCCCGCCACACCTTGTTGTAATCCCTCACCAAACAAACGTAACAACCCAGGTCTATCCAATTGCGCAGTGGCCTGATACGACGCCATTTCTTGCCTATGAATTACCCTTACTCCACAAACTCGATGTACCATCCATGTGTCCGCAATTGACCTATAGTCTCAGCGGCTGCCACTTCTGCTTTCCCTTTGCCCTTCTTCGCTGTCGGCTTACAACTAGTCTCGCCGTTCAAACCGTCCTGCATTGCAATTTCGACTTCTCGAGAGCCTGGCGCGATCCCATCTGTCTTGTAGAAAATATCCGTCGCCACATTGCCGGGTGCTCGTCCAGCGTCGATGGTCTCACCGTGATGTTCGATCTGCTTCTGCTGGGCAGTATCAATGGTCGATGTCGTGAAGACTGTGGCTGATCTGGTGTTCGTAGCATTTGCATCAACGTCGACTTGTGTTGATATTTCACTGGTTACGGCATCTGGCGCGGGAAACCAAGCTAGGGCACCTAAACCTTTCCCAGCAGCCTTCACAGTAGCGTCCTGAGTCCACAATGCCCTCTGCCCAGCTTTCGGGATCCAGAGGACTCTCTTCTGAAACTCAGAAGTAGACTGCTCAGCTGTAATTTCAGCTTGGTGCTTGAAAAATGCTTCGCCGCCGGCTCGACAATCGACAGTGCTATCGTGCTGCTTGTTTTGAATGACCCAGCCATCGAACTCCTTCGCTGCAATGGCTTTGAGGGAGGGAATTGGATTCCTGGAATCAGCAGCGTGCTTAGCGAAGCCGGAGAAAAGCTGGGTGTCGAACAACTGCCACTTGTGCCACGGCAGTCCGCGAAGGTACTGCTGTTCATTGACGATGGAGTGTCCGACGATAACTCCAGACTTGTTGAAGATTGCATAGAGATTGGCCAGCACTTCGTGAACTGGCTGTGCATGATTCTGTAGGTGCAGTTAGCCAATGGTCTGTGTGGAAAATGATCCGGGCCAACTTACCTCGCTGAGCAAGTCCTCGGCATATACGCCTGATTTTCGCGAGAAGCCGGGTGCCTGCTTGACATCTGCTGCATAGTAGACGAAGACATCATACACGACATGCCAACGCCCATCGGTCCACAACACAAGCACACTCACGCGCCCGATGCCTTTCGAGAAGTCGCCGAGCTGCAGAGTCAGTCGAGAGCCTTCGACATCTGGAAAGACTGGCATTCCGGGTATCACAAGGTCGAGTCGCGGGAGAATGCATCGGGCCCTGAGATATGTTAGCAAAAGGTACTAGAGAACGATCATTTGTATTACTTGCTTCACCGGGTACCTGCTGTTGACCTTCCGAATGAAGTGCCAGTCGTCGATGGTTGGTAGACCTGGCATACCGCCTGATGGGCTTGAGTCTGTCGCTGGCATTTTCGTCGACGCGCAGGTATGAATTAGGATACTTCTGCGTTGCTAGAGTCCGAACAGTGAGATACCGTGACTCGCGTCAGAGAATTCCAGCGCTTTTGAAGGTTTTACAGGAATAGTTCAAATTCTAGGGAGTTGATGTTGAGCAATCGACTGATCAAAAGTTTGGTCAAACGCAGAGATTGAAGGATGCTGTTCGCTTTTGTACTTCAGGTCGTCCTGGCAAGGATGCTGTTCGCTTTTGTACTTCATATCGTCCTGGCGCGTCACCAGTGAATAAGGTCAGGCTGCCACAGTGGCCCATGTCCCTGCCCACCTCGTGAACAGAGATCCAAGTCACCAACTGCCATGGTGGCGCTGCGTCTTCTCGGAGACAATGGAATTGTGTTGATATACAAAGGTAGTAACAGCATTGTTAGGAGTCAGAGCTCCTGTGTATTGAATCGTGTCCAGTTGAAGCTTGAATTCGGAAGGCCCTCTCCAACAGGCTGCGACGGGAAATATAGATTGTTTTGTAACTCTGTGTATATGATGAAGGCGGACACCGATGGTCGAAGACGCAAGAATACATAACACTCACGTCCTGTCCTTCAGCTCGCGGTAGCAGCATCGCCGACCTGTAGCAATCAGGGATGAGTCCGGAATCAGGGGCTGCTGCCCTTCCGGGCGGACACACGCAGTTGTTAATGTTAGTACATTCGGCATTGCAGTCGCGCATAATATAAGTCGCAAGTGGCTGTGCCAAGAGCCAAAGGATCGTCCAAAATGTTTGCTTGTTCATTCCAGCAAACAGGTCTCATCGGATTTGACATTCTTGGAAGGAATTCCCAGAGACAAAGAGCTTACAGCGCAGAGTTTGCTCGTGCTGAGGACTGCGGCCGCCTTTGTTGGCTCCAGAGCTAAGACAGGTGCTATGCAAGTGCAGGAAGGCTTTTCAAAACTCATCGCCAGCTTAGTCCTTGGTGATGACATTCATTCTTCAACAAACATGATGACCCGCGAGAGATCGGAAGCCAACAAAACTCCCGTTGCTCAAGCCATATACTATATCATCCAATAATGCCTTATAGCTAGCTCCATTGAGTCATTCAATCATTCCACGACTGACACCTGTATCAACACAAGGCAGAGACTTGAATACGACAACACGAAACTCGCCTCGCATCCAATCCGCCAACATGAGTACCATGCCACGAAGCATCGTAGATCTTGCGAAAATCGTGGCGTCCATTGCATTTGCTATACTCGATAACACTCCAAATCCGGGACCTTGTATCGACAAGAACGCTACGTCCTTTCTTCAATCAACGCCAGAGCTGCATGTTGGACTTTGTACAGATCGCGATACAGCAAGCTTTCTCATCGACGGCGCGGGCTGCGAGCTTATCAACGCCACGCTGAAAACCTGCATACCGCCATACGGGCTTTTCTAGAATCGCTGCCTCCGATGCCGATGATGACTTTCTCTGCTCCTGTCAAGCTGGGGAGGACGACACAACCCCTGGTTTCCTGCGGGATGGGATCTGAGTGATGCCTATGACTGCAGCCGGCAAGTCTGCAAGTTACACTCACAAATCGGAAGATGCACTGCTGAATAGCTCTCGAATAACCATAGTACGAGCAGCGCGTGGTGACAAGCTGCAGCTGAGAGCATTCAACGATATTACGAAGCGCTCGGAGCTTTGCCATTGCACAATGCTTTGTAGAGGGACACACCATGCATTGAAGGGGTGAAAGTGAATCTCTAGAAAGAAGGCAGGCACAATGTTCTCCTTCACTTGGACGCCACTCTCTTAACCTTATAAACTTTTATTCTCGCCGTATCCTCCCTCCTTATCAAACCAACTTAAATCTCCACGAGTCAACTTGGAAGTCAGCACCCGCTCGAACAACGCCGCGCAAACACATAGCAACGCTACCTTATAAGATTAACGAGACACCACTTCCTCGGAGCAAGATGGTGAAGATCAACAACTCGGCCAGAGAGCTGCGTCGTCGCGTAGACGCTCTAGTGGACAGATATGGACGACTCGAGACACAATACGCCGCAATGCCGTTACGCAATCGCCGTTACTTATGCGTGGGATCTTCCTACGAATCCTTCTGCGCAGCCATGATATTCGAAGCTGGTCTTTCCCGGTATTGTCGCGAGGAGGACGAATCGCTGGATATTCTTGGGGCACTGCCAACTCATTCCGAGCACTTCCAGCATGAGTTGCTGCCAGTAGCTTTGACGTGGTTTGCAGACTTGGCCGCATTCTACAAGCGAGCGCACGACGAGGAACGCAGCTTGACCACATACATCCTGGGCCAGGAGCAGATTGTGCTTGCCGGACTCGAGTGGAAGTGCGAGCAGGCCAGCAAGCTTCTCACTCATCTGACCGAGCAGAGTAGCCCTGTCTCAGGAGCGACTGTACCATCTCGCTCAATGGAGACGTTCGCAACAGCATGTGCCGCCATCGCACAGGGCATGTCGGTTGATACAGCAATGGCAGCCGGTGAGTTCGACACCGATCGCTACAAGTACGACAACGATGAGTTCATGGCGACCGAGGGCGTGCGTCAGTGGTTCCCCATCGACGTCAACATGCCTGCATGGCCAAGTGCAGATCAAAAGCCAGACTTCGCTGTATGGCGGCAAGGCAACGCAGCTACAGCCCAGCAGCAGTTCCCTCCAGGTTCATCCTTCTCGTCTCCGAGAGTATTCGATTTCAGCAATGCTTCTCAGTCATCGGGCACAAAGGCGAGCGGAATCTGGTCAGAGCGCACGTCTGGACTGAGTGATAGCCAGCAAGGTGTGAAGAATTCAGGAGGATGGTGGAACAAGAATCCCAACAAGGATGCAGCTGTCAACTCCATGCCGCCGCCACCGCCACCAGCTCTCAAGGTCGATTCGAAAGCACGTCTGACTGAGTACGATGCACGTTGGAAATCGCTTGCACCACACGACAGGGAGTTTCCGTACCCGAACTCGACTCTCAGCATGTCTGGCTTCCAGAACCGCCAAGCACTGCCATACCACCAGCAGAAGATCGCCCTGTGGTCGCTACCAACGATCATTGGCGTTATGACAAAGCGCTTCTTCACGAATGCCTTTGACATTCGGACCACTCTCGTCACCTTCCCAAATGATTTAGGCAAAGTCGACTATGCGCTCCAGAAGAGCAATACCACTAGCACAGTTGCTGCGCTCCGGAAGACGCTCAAAATGGAGAGCGTCAAATGGCACCCAGACCGCCTTAATCGACGCAGCGGAAACCCGGGTGTTCTTGATCAGTCGATTGGCGATGCGCCTAGTAACGTCGCTATCAGGTCCGCTGTACAGGAGCTCATCGAGGAATGTGACAAGTTCGTGAATGGAGGCAACGAGTGGAGACCCGATGAGAAGAAGAAGGATGATAGGGCTTGAAAACCTATACAGGACGGCATTGAAAGAGTTTGATTGGATGAAAGACAAGAGGGGCAACTGTGAGCGAAGGGCGTGAGCTCCTGCACGTGAGAGAATTGGTTAACCGGCGCACTTGCGTTTCGTGTCCTTGCTGGCTTGTAGCATTGTTGTACTACTTTGTATCCACGAGTGGCCTAAATATTGTGAGTTTGAGACCATCCAGCTCGATAGCATCCACGATCTCGTTTTCCAGACTCTCCATGTACTTGTCTTCAGTCGGCTTCGGCTTTCAACCGAGCTTGTCCAGCGACCATGTCTTGCCACTGCCAGGATATGAGTTCAAGCTGTATAATGTACAAAGAGTATGGATTCCACTAAACTATTAGAAAGCATTGTCTCGAAAAACGCGGCATGAATGCCCATTTTCTCAGCAGCCTCTTCGTCGCTCGCAAAAGTTCGGACCTCTATGCTATCGATCAAGCCTTCCTTAACAAGTAGGCGGGCAAGCACTTTATTGGTCTTCCAAAACGAGGCGTAATGCGAGAAGGCAAAGTAGTAGCAATTTTCTTCTTCTAGAGCTACTACGGATAAGCAACTTAGGGCCGAAATACGAGGACGCTATCACATAGAATAGAAAGTACGTGAAACAAGTATCTATGTTGTCCAGATCTTCTACATCTAAGGCCTAGAGCCTTAATCAACGAGGCTGCTATATTATGTCAAAAAAGACTACGGCATGAATGATGATGTCGACTAAGAAAGATTAGCTCTAAACATAACCGAAAGCATACTAGCATACTATTATTACTTATAACAGCCCGCATAATGGGCCGGGTACCTCTAGGGTCTAGGTAAAGAACATTTATACCAAGTTTGCCAAGTGCCTCGACCTAAGTATTGAGTCGGACAACGGCGAAGGGGTTGTCCTCGCCAATATTGTCGAGCTAGGACTGAACCACTACTATAGAAGCATTCGCATATTTTCCACTCATTGCTACATGAAATGAACACATGTGGCCGGCTACTCCGGTAATGGGGATGTTCTTTGCCATTGCGCTGTTTGGGGACTGTCGCTTTGTAATTGCTAGTGCTGTAAACCAATTTCCGCGAGCGTTAGGATATACTAGGCGATTTGTATCGATGCTGCCGTGTTGCTGGCCTGCCCACCTCTAGCACGATAACCGAGGAAGCCCGTGCAGTCCGGTCCAACCTTTCGCGATATACTATATCGGGAAGTGGGCTTGCCTGAGGGATCCAATGAGCTTGCGAAGGACCCGGCCGCAAATTTGCGAGTGATGCTTCTGAGGCATCATTGCTTGGTCATTCGGCTGAATAGTCTGGCCGACGGGTTGAGATTACCTGCAAAGGTCTTCGTACCATTGTGTCGACTCCGAAATCCGCGGCGAGATCCTCGAGCGTAAGCAAAGAGGCGGACGACATTGCCCCAGCCGTGTTATTTCCTATTATTTTCTGCTCTCAACTTGACTTTCGAGATGCGGATCATCATCGAGATAGAGAATGGGGGCAGTCCTCAGAAGTTGAATTTGAAAGGTGCGGCATGTCAAGGTCTTGCAGCTGCTCGGCAACCGCAGTCCAATACATGTTTCGCCAATCCGCCACCTGCGTCGCAAGATCTGGCTGCGGCTGCCTATCCTGTAGTCTATCGATCTCGCTCAAATTATTAGTCGTCTTGGGCACGGCGTACATAAACTCGCTCATCTTCTCGATCTCTTCCTTGCTGGTCGGCTCCCAAGTGTTCTTCGAATCGGCTCTAATGCCAAACTTGCTGCAAGTCTTGCTATCTAGCTCTTCTATTTACCCGTACACTACGATTGGGTCTCGGCTTTACGTTTGGAAGTAGTTGAACAAGAAGTGAAGGGCGGAACTCATTACGGGTATGGCGAAGTCTTCATGGCAGGGTCTCTACTTCGTGACAACCAAGCAGGTGCGGTATATCGTATTGATCGAGAGCGCGGAGTGGTGAATGAATATGATCGGAGTCCGAATCGATGCGAGCATTGATTGAGCAAAGCGAGTATGATCTGACCCAAAACGTTCCTGCCGCTTCCGCAGAGTTGCGGATCAGTCTGCAGGTAATGTTACGCCCAAGGTTCGGCTTCAATATATTGGTGCGATGCTCGTTGACCGTCCGGCTGAATCCCTTGCTCTGTGCACTCATACCCTCATCTTCTAGGTTTCTTGCTATCTCGACAACGGTCCCGTCAGCTCTACTGAGATCCTCTGGCCCATATTTCCTCTTGCCGCATTTCCGAGTGTTGATGCTGCTTCGCAACTTGGTCTGGCCGGAGCATTGCTGAATTAATGTAAGAGTGGTAGATGGAATAAAGGCCTGCATATGTCGAAAGGCATCGGAAAAGTAGGTATGAACGGAGGCGTGTGCTGTCGAAGATGACGATCGGCGAACATAGTGGCGGGCTGTCAGCATAGCTTCATCCATAATCTTGACTCTAAGAACTCTCCGAGCACAGTGACTTGGTTGCGACTTCAAGTTGACCACGTATGAGGTGCTCGTCAGCTCAAGGCAAGAAGTCCTCCTGCCCTGAGCTCAATGCCCTTCCTGGATCCAAGCAGCATTACGATCTCAAAAGCGCTTCGCCATAGGCCAGGGCTAGTCGTAATTGTGTCAAGGATCAGCGACGCGTGTCTCTGAGTGGCGTACGCACAATCGAATGTGTCTCACCATCCCGACATCTACTCTGGAATTGATGCCGACACCTTTGTCATGAAGCACGGAATCGCAGTTTCTGCTAGCCGTCCTTCTACACACCAGTCTACTGACTCTGCCCACGCTGTAGTCCCAGTCACCCAAATGCTCACACTGAAACAAAGGACGAGCGACAGCAAGTTGTCCTATCCTTTTTGCCGCGGCTTCCACCCGCGCTTCAGCTCGGCACTGTAACGCCCCATCTTTGGATCATGAGGCCCGGGATATGGGCCGCTTTACTCCGGTATCCTCAGCACCATGCTCAATCAGTATGTGAAGCCTCTGGCGTTGCGACGTCTGTCCGATCACCCTCGTGATAGCTCTGAGAGCAGACCCATGGCAGAATAGGTGTCGAATGTTGGCTCTTTAGGCGTAGTGCTGCGCTATGAAGTGGCGAGATGTGAGCGTTTGGTACGGCGAGTCTTTGCTCTCGGCGCGATGCGAATGCTGCGAGATGCACGAAGGTGTAGCAAGGTTGAATGGTGGATGACCGGTTGCCATGTCGCTGGTTGCCTATTGTGTTCGTGTCCAGCTTTGACTGTTTGGCTTCTTCACTTCGGATCAGAGTACACCTCTTGCCTTGGGTATTTGTCCGCCACAGCTCTGAGCGCGGTCTTTGGCGCCAATAGGTTAGCTTTCTGTTCCTTCTTTCATGCAAACATCTCGTCGTTGGTATGCGTATAATTTCGAGTGTTGAATGCTGAAAGGGTGAGGCAATGTAGGATGCGGGTAGACAATAAGCTTGAGCTGCGCTCGCCACAGCTTCAGGGGCCAAGACTTCCGCCTCGTCAAACATGACAACGGCAACAACGATACCTCGAATATCTCAACAACGCACCATCACAATAACTTCAAACTTGCAGAGCTGATTTGTATCGTACGTCTCCAGAGTTAGACCCGGTATGAAGGGGGTACGTGACCAACTCCACAAGATCTGTCCGGCGCCGGGAAGCCGAAAAGATTGACCATCATATACTTGCTTCACACACCCATCCGTAACCAATGAGAATCCTAGAGATCAATGAGCGCATGGCGCACTCGTTAACGTATGTATTACCCTTTGCACAAATTCGGCAGGCAGCTCGGCAATGGCAATGGCATACGACAATGGCATACGACACAAGCATTCAACAGAGCATCTGCTCTAGGATTGGCGCAAAAGAAAACACCGTCCGGGTTTTCAACAGCCTCTCAGACGTCCGGGTTTGAGAGGTTGACTGTTTTGTTTCTCAAATCAATATCATTTCACATGCTTGAGTGTCTTCTCTTGTTGATTTGACTCTTCTCTTTTTGATTTGACTCCTCTTTTCTTGATATGACTTGGCATTTAAAGTCTTGCCATCCGGGTTCGAACAAGCCACTACTTTTCACGTTCTTTTACAGTGGCGTACTCACTGTGAACCTGAAAAGTACTTGTTCCTTTTCCTTTTCTTCCAGAAGACGTGCTAAGCAATGAAGCGCCCATAGGATGTGCCAAACTCGACTACCAGGATCTGAGCAACGTCCATGGATTCTGATCTAACTGACGGTGCGACCAAGTGTCATGAAGGAACTTTGCCTTGTGAGCAGGATCACAAGCTCACGAAGACAGTTTCCCTCTGGCCGGGCTTTGTCTCGAACAATGAACACCACCAAGGACGAGACTCTGATACTGTGAAGACTATTATCCGCTGTCCTTGTACGAAGCGACCAACAACGACGACGCGATTGATTCCAGCGAGTCGCTCTGAACTCTGATGACAGCTCAATATCCAGACCGCCCTCATCGTTTCAGATTCCACGCAACACCCATGTCGACATCGAATCGCCTAGAGGCGAATCACGACCTACGTCAGCAAAGGAAAATAGGCATAAGTCTGCTATTCAACGTCCAGCGGAGCAGTCGTCATTACTCAAGCGACAACGCAAGCAATTGACCATAGAAAAGACGGCTCCGGGCAGTGACACTCGGTCCCATGTCTCTACTCATCGCGAGTCTCGTACACATCATTTCGGTAGTAACATGAAGTTTGCTTTTCAAATGCAGCTTCCACCAGCGAAGAAGCAGAAGACTACGCACGATACATTAAGGATATCACCGCCTTAGCCAAAAACTGTACGACCGACGGCTACAGTACGGACATCTCACTCGTTCTTACCGGAGGTGAGATTAGTTCCGATATTCGATCAGAACTCGCAGGTGAGCTATGGCAGCCAACTCGACTGTAGCGATCTTGAGTGCGGCATCCGGTTCAGGCCCTATCACTCGATTGCACATCCTTCAGCGCGAAGCTCCATCCGCGGAGCAGATCCAGAAAGCTCACGATATCACGGCAAGGCACACCTGTCGACTAGCAGACTATGCACCCAACTCGACTGCAGCGTTCTTAACTACGGCATCCGGTCGAAGACCTATCACTCGATTGCACATCTTTCAGCGCGAAGCACCATCCGCCGAGCAGATCAAGAGAGCTCACGATATCACGGCAAGCCACACCTATCGACCAGCAAACTAATGACAATACCATCGAACTTCATCGCCAGCAAGCTCCAAGACAGATTGCCCGAGAATACAAAGCGTTGAGCAAGCAGGAGACCATACAAATACAAATCTTTCGCATTCAACAACCTCAGCATCACTTGACACCCGCGCCAAGTCGAGCAAGAGACCATGGAATCAGCCACTTTACGGATGCTTTGTGATGAGAGGACAGGGCCAGCACAACAAAGAGAAGCAAGTTGAAGACCATTAAGACAAAGCAAACAAGGCTCCGAAAGAAGATGAAGAGGTGAAAGTTCAAACCTTGCGGCAGGGACTACACTGAGGCCTTAGAGGAGAAGGGATCCGGGAGAAGATGCTATGGAGAAGAAGGACTCGGATAAACATGCGATGATCGAAGCTGGGGTGGTGCGAAGCATAATGAGCATACTTTACAGTACGACTCCGATGCAAAGTGGGAGGAGCTGAGAAGGAAGCGTGGGCCAGAAAGCGGAAGGGACAAGGCTATGAGAGCTGGGAAGAGCTGTGACGGCGGATTTGATGGATGTGCTATACAGTGCCATGACCAAAATTGCATCTCCTCGTCCTGTCGGTGTTGCCGAGATGGTTCTGTTCCACGATTACGAGTCGCTACCCAGGGCTCGAACGCGCGCAGTAGCCGTCGTAACTACTGCCTTGCTCGGTCGTAGACGGTGATAAACCGAGTCTCCCCCTTGCAAGGTGCATGTTTTGATGGCGCATTGAATGCTCTTGGTGTGGTCGATTCTTTCAAACACGCGAGCAGAAGGTGGTAGCCCCTCTTTCCCTCGTCGCTGGATATGCTGCAATTCGATTGCGATGGATGCGGACGAAGACATGGTCGCCCTCAGTAATAGACACCTACCCGATGGCAGGCCGAGACCCTTGCTGCCGCGTAATGGGCGATTCGGCGACCAGAAAGATGCTCTATGACGAGGCGCGCTGAGTTAGTGATCTCTTCTCCTGGCAACCGCCTCCGGCAGTCAACAGATGAAAAGTAAATGTAGGTCTGCTCGCGATAAAAATGCTTACCCGCTCTCTGCCATCATTGCGTGTTTGCGATGGTATCGATGACAGGTCTAGACCACGACTGGACACCAAGGGCGTGCGATGTGTCATGTCGTTCCTGAGCCCAGAGCAGCGCGAGCACCGCCTGAAGGACTTTGATGTTGGCCGCAAAAAAGGGACCCAGAGTGCTATGAGGAAGCAGGCGGGTGCATTGTTATGGCCATGGTTGGCGGTGTGCGAGAACTCCAGGCTCTCTCCGCCAGGGCAGATGAGGAAGGGAAGAAGAAGAAGAGGAAGAAGAATTTGCGAAGAAATAGGGGCTGTGCGCCCACGGACGCTGCCGAGTAGCGCGGTTGGTTGCCAAGACAGGGGCATAACGTTCCCCTGAATTGATCGATATCAAGCACTCTGTTTCCCCCAACTCAACACAGCTTCTTCAACGCAATGCCGGTCTGGTTCTGCAGTCTCTATTCCATAGCACAATGCCAATCAACTTCTCCATTCATTGTTGTTATACGGGCCCGGTGTTCATCAAATCCAAACATCTCTCGCCGAAGCTTTAGCACCCGCAGCGTACCCTGCAACCGTTGCAAGACTCCAATCGCTGCCTGGCAGTGTTGCCGAGTGCCGTTGGTCCAAGCTCACACGAGATCAAAACAGCTCAACTTTCTCTTCACAACTCTCTTCTTTCCTTCTTCGGCTACACACTGGCTGTGTTGGGTACGTACCACCTCAACCTCAACCGCACCACACTTTTGACTGACATCAAGATTCACAGCTGGGTCGCCCATGAATGACCTTTGCTCACCGTCGGATGCATTGCACATCGCGACTGGCGGTGTCCATCTGCCCGGGGATGGTGCGCACAATTTTTGCCGAAGCGACTGTTTGAAGGTGATTCAGCCGCGGCCATTGGGGTTGCTGGTTGTGCACAGAGGTCGCCGCCTTCTATCTTTTTCATCATCTTGTTGGCCTGCGGCTGGCAAATGGAGAAGAGAATTGGTCGTCGTCGAGGAGTTCCTCTGTGCGATTTCGAGCGTGTCAGCAACGACGAACACGGCCAACATGCACCATCATCTCTCCCGGTATCACAACATTTGCATCTCGAAGCGCCAACCTTACCGTCACATTTCCTCCGCCATCAGCATCGTAGCGCCTATCTTCTTCTCACGATTTGCCACCGCAAGCGTCCACAACTTCGCGCGCACCATCGACACCACCAGCCATACCAAGGCCCAGATGACACCACCTTTCCCGGCCGCCGCATGTTCCTCGAGAGTCGCCTTATCATCAACGTCGCTCGCTACCAGACCCCTGAGAATTACAAAATCTACTACTACGGCGGCTGGAACGGCAAATGGCAGCAGATGTGGATGAAGGAAGCAAGAGAAAGTGTTGAGAGGGTTCTCGGTGGCGATAGTACGGGCAAGGCGCCGACGAGTGGCGGTTTCTTGTAACACCTCCTAAGAATAGCGTGCTCAGCGCCCACGGATTACCCTCTGACATGGTGAAATGAATGCACGGTGTTGGAGGTCATCACAAGATGCTACTGCGCCCCTTTGTTTCAAGACATTCACGTTGATTGACAGATTTTTTTGAAAACAGCTCTGCCGGACAGTGGACACAAAGGACCAAGGTGCTCGTTTCGCGGTCTTAGTTGCGCAAAGCTTTCTGGATGTGACAGAAGGACGCTGCTGTTCTTTGTACATCTTTGACGCAAATAGCTGGCATCCTTCAGTGACAGCTCTCAGGCACGGCACAGACCAAGCCCTTTGGTGCCCCTTGCCCAGTACCGGATGGGAGAACGACTTTTGAGCTGTCAAGAAGATATTGCTGTGCCTCATACGCTTAGTGCCTGGGAAGAGGGCAACTCTCAGTCCTCGTCTGTCGTCTGACCATAGCAGTTTCTCCATTGCTCGGACAGAACTCACAGACCACGGCTCCTTCGAGCACCAGGAATCGGGGCCGAGCTTTTGGAGCGGGCTTGTAAATACTGATGTTCCGCGTACATTGGCCGTCTGAGTAGAAGCACGCTTAGGTCTTCTTCGCCTTCTAACAGCAGCTGGCTCTCCCTTGATCCGGCTGACCCAGAACTTGGCAAGAGCCTTATGATAATTCAAGCCTGATATAACCGTGGAGAGATAGTTGGTTGAGATTGACGGCAAGGTTTCTTTTCTGGCAGAAATTCAAAGAGCAATACAGGTAGCGCGGCTGAATTTCATTCCCGTACTACGAAAGGGACATTCCCAGCCTGGACCTGCCGGGAAGACGCTGTTGTCCATCATACATCAAATGGAACACAGCATACTCTCCTCTCTGATCGTACCATTCTCTGCTTCGTCAAGATTGACCAGGCATAGTATGACAGATCTAGGGCAATGGAAGTCTCGTACAACAACCATCGAGCGACTGTTCAATAATGACTCTCCTCGCACCTATACCTCTGGAAGCTGGCGAAGTGAGTGCCCAGCAATGACTTCCTGGTACCGTGAACAGAAGGACGCTTTTAGGACTGGAGTAAGGAAAAGGTTACATTGGCGGTAGACAGCGACTCACGCGAACGGATCGGAAGCCCTACTCAGCCTAGGACATCGCCGTCCCTAGGCATCCTTGCTCGTAGCATGAGCCAGACTAGAACACCGACCCATCACGGAAATGAATGTTCAACCTTCGTCTGTGCCGATCCAACGCTGAAGTCGCCCAGGCCTACCGCAAGGAAATGCAAGGACTGGGCAAGTTTTCTTACCACCAGGGTTTTAGCAAGTCATTACTCCTATTCGACCTCGCCTAGGTGTGCTTTTCCAGGCTTCCAGAATCATGGCGTTCTATTGCAAGTACCGACGAGTCCCTTGACTCTATAGCATCAGGTCTCGTCTCATTAGACCATGATCGACAGCTCAATCATACCGTCTCACTTTACCTTGCAGTCTCCTTCCGCCTATTATCATCTTCCCGAGATAGTGCATCTTTTCTTGCTGCTCCACTCCAGCCGCCTACCATGCTGGAGCCAGTCGCATAGTGGTGGAGCGCGAGCGAAGTGAGCTTAGTCGCGAACTCATAGACTGCCACCCATGCTTCCGTCGACAGTTCCTTGGCACCTGGAAACTTTTCCTTGACACGAGAAGGAATCGCTCCCACAGCACCTTGGTCGATCTCGAGGCGCCGCCATCTATGTGGTCGATAACGTCGAGTAGAACTTGGACGACCACTCGTCCCTCGCCGAATGCCGCCAGGCCAACGGAGCCGTACTGCTTGCTCTCGGCGGTGGTTAGGCTAACAGCAAGACACTGTGTCTCAACTGTCCCGCCCCCAGCTCAGTCGGCTGGTCTGATACCTTGCTCGCGCCGTTCGTAGACCCCTCCCCTGATGTCGAACAAATCTTAGAGGACCTCGTTTGCTTGAGCGTTATCTTCTTCTGTGTCGTAGTACTTCATACCGCAGTCAGTCCGGGCAACGGCTGTTGTGGAGATACGCTTTCACGGCACATTCATGGTGATAGGCATGCCCGCAGTATGGTCTGAGCTGCTTGAAGTAGCTCGTCCTGGACCTCTGGGTCGTTGGGATCGAGTGGTTCGCCGCAAAGACCAAGTCTTGATCTCATCGTCGCTGTCCGGGATGGGCCCATCGATCGAAATCAGGCCAAAGCGAAAGAAAGTCTGCCTGGGGAAGTAGCCTTGTTGATCCATCAGAACTAGGTGCGGCTCGAGATAATCTAGGTGTAGTGGCGCCATATTCCTGATGGTGCTTTGGAATTGAGAATTGTGTGCGACTGATAATGCAGTACTTTCGAGACCTGTGATGTGCTGAGCGGGGCGTGATGGATTGATTGCTTTGCTGAGTGTGCCGATGTTGGAACCCGAGGTGTGTTGTTGATCAAAGATAGAAAAGACAAGGTCCAAATATAAAGGCTGGCAACGCTCGTGAAGGTGACTTCATTACGAGTTTTGCGCCATTCACTAGATCTCTAGGGCAACCAAGACTCCAGCTACGTTCACTTTCCTGGCGATCGAAAGAGACACATCTCAGCCCACGTGAAGGAAGTTCAAGGCCTGTGCGAGTTCGAGAATTTGCGCCGTGGCGAGATTCTGTTCCAGCTGCAGCGTGATGCAGGCTTCGACGGTGGCGCCCTGAGGTCCTTCGCCCAGGGGGGAATGGGAGATGCCTGTTCATCGCAGTATCAGGAGCAGCCAAATCGAGCAGCTTCTCGCTCTGGTAAGGAGACCTTGTGGGATAAAGTGGGTTCGCTATAGCTTTCCTTTCTCCAAGCGTTTCACTAATGGGTAGAACCCAAACCCACACATGTCCAAGAGCTGCCTAGCATGGCTGCCCACAGCTTGATTGATCAGGTTCGTCTCACTTAAATGATCCGCTCTGGATATGCCTTGCTTAGAGACGTAGCCTCTTCCACCTCGCTCAAAGTATTTCCGCTGAATGGCTGTCGCTGCTGTGCGGTAATGTAGTGGCAGTGCTCGTGCTCGATACGAGGTTTCTCATCGTCTTTGGCCAAGTACCGGAAGTAATGGGAGAGACTAGAGCTGCTAGATTGTAGGCTCTAGCGAAGTACTTTGATGTATATACGTCGAGGATACGGTGAGTATATATTCGGTCTGATGGTTCTTGGAGGCTAGTCATCATTGTTTGAAGCAGGATGTTCAAGAATGAGTAGTGAGGGGCGACATGTGGGCTATATTGCGTCCTTTTCACGCGCTGTAGCTTTGACTTCTGACAAACATTGATGGCGAACCACACTAAGATTTATGCAGGCAGCCGGCAGATGTGAGACACCCATGGCATGTTGCGAAGGACATGGGTCTTCTTGAAGACCGGGAGCCAGGTGTGCAGTCTCGACTATTTTCGTCCAAAGATGGCTCGAGTTGCAGCAAAGAACCCCAATGAGTTGTGTAGGAGCCCTGACCATCATCGGTGACCTTGCCGCCTCGATCTGCTCGACCGTTGAAATGCACGTTTGAGGGTGAAGTTACGACAATATAGCTTGTGTAACCAAAGTCCACATCGCCTCTCTTGTCGAGCCCTGGACTTCACATCACAACAAACCAGTACAACAACAAGCGCTTTCCCCCCTCCCCCCTCTTCTTGCAAACATGGCAGACTCGAGCGCAATGGAAAAGACGACCGCACTTGTCGAAGAAAAGCTGGCGAAAGCGGCTCCGCGAGATTTTGAGCAAGCGAAAGACCTTCTGGCAGACATGATCATAGAGCTGCTGAGCATTGGTGGAGACGAATGTATCGTCCGGACTGTGAACCTCTGCTCAACGAAGCCGTCGGCGCACCTGGGAGGTAGGTTTCTTTTGAACAGCTCGGATGCAGGAGGCTCGCCGCGTCAGCTACCCGTTTCTAGTCCTGGAGTTGCAAGTTTCCGAACTTTTCAGTTGTTGGATTGGTCGAGCTCGTCACGTCGGAAACAGCAGTCTGAGAGGTTTCTTTGATCATGGAGTTGGCTGACTCTTTATAAATAGGTAAAGACTATCGATTCGCCTTCGAAATCACTCTGCAACACACCACGACACTCCACTCGAGCAAGATCACCAAGGAGCTGGATGTATAACCCGACGAATGAAACCGACCACTCGACCCAGAGTCATCTACGCATCATCCTTCTCCAAACTCGCGATATCCGCCTTCAGCTTCTCCATCTCCTCCTCCCGATCATTCGCAATCCTCATCCAGTAATCCCTCTGATCATGCGTCAACGACAACTCCGCCTTCGTCCTGGCCAACTCCTCGATCAAAGTCTTATGCTCAGCACTACTGGGCTCACCTAGACCTCTCGCCTTTCTCTCCCAGTACTCCCTTTCGGAGTTGAGGGCCTTCAATTTTTCAAGAACATCATTATACGACTTCTCCAAAGACGAGTAGTCCAGGTCACGGGTAAGCTGCGCCGAGGATCGAGGTTCCAGGGGTGAGCTTTTCGGCAGTGCGAAATGCGGCGCTTGACCTGAAGCAAAGGTGCCTGAAGATGGACGGCGAGTGCTATGAACCGAAACAGGTGACGGCAGTGCGGAAGAAACCGACTTGGAACGTCGATGCAACTTATCGGAGGGTGAGGCTTCGGCACCACTGGCGAAGCTTGCTTTCTCGGGAGAGAAGACGGGCGGCGAGCTAGGTGTTGGTGGTGATTTGGCTGCTGTGGCTTCTTGGAGACGGACAACTTCTTCTTCGGTAATGTTCTTCGATCTGCGGCGTGGAGCAATGGAGAAGAGACCGGGAGTGTCAGGTGCTGCGGCTGCCTTGGCAGGCATATCCGCCATCTGCTCTCTGGTCGGTGACACGGCCCAGTCCAAACAGTTGAAGCGATCTTTCTCGTCTGAAGGCGAATTCTGATCAGCCCACATCGAAGCTTGAAGGCCTTGAGGCTGCATCTTCCTCACGTCTTGGTTCTCTTTCTCTTCCAGAAGTGGCCAGCGCACTGTATCCCGCTTGGCATGGCTTGCTACCGCATCGCTGCCTCCAGACCTCTCGACCACACTCATAACCTGCGGAGTGCTTTCGTTCGCACGACCGGAAGTTTGACCTGTCGCATGCGCCGGCTCGTCCTCTATATCAGAGAGCTGCGTGGGCTCGTGCAACTCCAAGGGATCTTCGGCTGGCTCTGGCTGCGGCGTTCTCAGCTTGGCGAGTTCCTCGCGACGCAGAGCAACATACTTGGTGTACTGCGGAATTGCGTTCGTCTTGTATTGCCAGGCTTTCTGCTTCAAGAGGACGTCGTCACTAGTCACAGCTTTTGCTACGACTCCGATCCAGTCTGAAATGCGGTGCTCACATTCAAGGATATCTCGAAGCAATGTCTTCTCTTGCGCTGCGAGGGGATGAGCTGCTGGCAAGGTGGGTGAAAGACTGGCCGGGCTTGAATCTCCAGGCTTCGATTTTGCATCGTGGCTACTTGGCGGCAGCGAATCGCTTTGGACTACGTCAGAAGCTGGCTTTTGCGACTGTATCGACACTGCTACGGTAGTCAAGCCGCGAGCATCACGGTCTTGATTCATGGCGGGATGGGAAGAAGCACTTTCAGGCTTCATCATCTCCGAAACTTCTTTCTTGCTCGCTTCCTGTTGTGTATTTGTTTTGAGAAAGTCGTCCGCTGGATGCGCACCCTGAAGGGTTGCGATTCTGCCTTCCAGCTGGACAAGATCAGTTCTTTCTTTGTCGATCTTGGCTACGAGAACCTGCAGCTCTGTCCAATTCCCCGAACGAGCTTCATCTTTCGCTCGAATTTCCAACTTCTGGATGGCACTTCGCTTTGAGGAGGCCTGCTTCACCAGCTTTTCAGCATGTTTCAAGGACTTCTTCTGTGCTTCATCCTCGGCAAAGGATTTCTCGATCGGCGAGAAGGTGTGGTCGGTTGCATTGGATTTCAGTTCAGTGCGTGAGCTGTCGCTGTCTTCAGATGGGCGGAAATCTTTGCAGCTCGTACGATCTTGTTCATCGACATGTCTGGCTTTTCCTGGTACCTCCCAAGCACTGGCCTGATTGCCTTTCCCAACGGCACCGTTGATCAGATGGGTTTGCTTTGAGACCGCTGTCCTTTCCTTCTCCAGCTCGTCCCGCAGCTTTTGAGAAATTCTTTCTTCATTCTCGTGCGGCAGCTCGAATGCCTTCTCAAGCTGCCATGCTGTGTCCCACTGGCTGAATTCGCGAGCCTTGAGCAATGCCCTAGGGACCCATTTCTCCTTCTCATCTTTCGGAGTTTGGGAATCTTTGGGTAACGGAGGTGGAGCATGAGATTGAGTGCTGTTCGGTCTATAGGGTATATACCCTCGATTTTGAGAAGCCGGCGAAGTGTTGCGCGAGCTAGGCCGGTTGTAGTTCACTTGAGCGTCAGCATTCTCGCGGAGTATCTCCTACCATCCCTATCAGTGTTGAGAATGGCTTATCTAGGCATCGCACGTACGTTGGCCCGATGTGGGTCGTATAATGAAGCTTTGTTTGGAGTCGATATTTGCTGAGTCCCGCTTGGGCCAGTCCTATACCCACCAAACAAATTCAGAACTTGCGACGCCTGGGATTGAGCAGGAAGCGGCTTCGCATTGTTTCTCGTCTCAGGCGATCCAGGTTCATGGCCGGCACCCATCCAGTCATCATCGCAGGCACGATCACTTGCACTTCGAAGTAGTGGCTCTGGCCTGGTAATCTTCTTGCCACCACCATGATGGAATGTCCTTAAATCGTCTCCAGAAGATTTGCTTGGCGCGTCATCATACTTGCTGGAGTTATGGCGTCTCCCAGCTCTGCGGAATATGCTGAATGATCGACGGGCGCCTTTTCGATTGCTCGTGTTGTCAGTAGGCATGCCGAACCCACCTGCCATCTTTATGCAAAGCCACAGAGAATGTGGAAGGCTGCATACTCCAGGGCCAACTGCCTACTCATCCAGGTCTACAGAGATTCTGGACAAAGAAGACATGTCAATTGTAGCCCGAAGCTGATGTCCGGAAGTGGCAAGCCTAAGGCCCATTGCGAAAGAACAAAGAAGTGCTAGAAGGGAGCAGATGCGCACTTTGGAGAGATGTATGACCGTTAAGTAGCATTGATTGTTGCCATCATGGCATCTGGTCTAGGTTGGCAGGCTTGCAAAATGCTGTAACACGACTACCATTGTCTCAATCCAGGATACTGTTCGAGGGAGAAAGACCTACTACGTGCCATTTCATACGATCCCTTAATCGGGCAGGAGAAGCTTATTCATGTCGTTGCCATGTCGTTGGCGGTGTCGCTGGATCAGGTTTAGAACCTTGATCTGCTTTGTAAGTCCATTGTCCCTGTTCGCTCGCGCTCGATGGAGGAGTCGACAATCAGGCTGTCCTTGGCATGAGATTCGCTCAAATTCGGTGAGTCAGATCAGTACTACCGGCCATTATTCTCGTCCGCGTTACGACAGGTTCTTCGGAACCACACAGTAACGCAACGTCAGGGTAAGTAACATGTGGCGGCGATTGCGGGGAGAGCTGTCATCGACAACCTTCTCGTAGGTCTAGACCATACGATACGATGCAGTAGACCAAGCATGAGGAGAACGTGGTAAGTGAGTGAAAGCAGGAAAGAAGATGGAGTTGCGCAAAGGAAGGCAAGGCCAGGCATGTGATGATGGACCGTGTTTCCCGGTGCGTTGTACAGATCGATGTCTCAGCGGTCGCCAAGGCTCGGCTCGGCAGCCGGATCAGGTTAGCTCATTAATAATTGAGATGCGTTCATACGCTGCTGTGAGCCCGTGCAACCTATTTTGGAGTCTGTCCTCGTCCTCGCTTATTGCCTCGCACTTCGTTCAACCACTTCCGACCTTCTTTGGACCTCACTCCTTCTTTCACTCACCTCCGTCACCATACTTCATCCCGCCAAGCTGTGGTCGACACATCACGTCTCCAAGAGGCCACATACCTTACTTCCAGCCATCATCAATCTCTTCTAGCGTCGCGGATGCTCATTGCAAGGGTTCATAGAAGAACATGGTTCATTTCTTAGCAGAATAAGCCAAGTACAGATGCTTCTCTTCTTTCCGGAACATTCATTCACGCATACGTTTCCCATCTGCGAGCTTCATCGTCACTTCCGAGTCAGGAACCAAAAGACTTTTTTTGAAAAACAAGCGGCTCTCGAATCGGCCTTCACCTGCCTTCCAAACGCCAGGATTCTCCAAGCACTTCTCCAATCGTACGCCGATGGCCCTCATGGATCCTTGAGGCCATTCGGTTCAGGTCTGCAGATGACCTCGACACAACTTCCCACCAGACCAACTGCGATGTACCCCGGACTTGTTTGTTGGATTTACTTTTCGGACACCCTAAAGCATCCGCTCTCCCTCCATCGCTTCATCACGAGCTACCAAGCCTTTCCATGTCGGCATACGCATCCAGTACAAAGATCTTCAGAAGCTCGACATCGGCGCCTTGCAGCATCTCCGGATACGCCCTAATACTATCCCACTTGCTTGCTATCTCTCGTATTGGCCACCACCTCCGATCTGTGCTCGACATTTGCGCTTCCGACACCCTCCGGACGATGCGGCTTGCCATGGACAAGATCTCTCCCAACAAGTCTCGCGGCGAGTAATTGCTGTTGTGCAGTCGCACGAATCTCGGATCAGTACTTCTAGGATCGCTAAGCAGCTCGCGTATCGTCTTCGGCATTATGGCGTGAACTGGACAATGGGCCGATGGATGCGGGTCGTCGTGCGGGTCCTGCGGTTCAAGTGCAAAGCTCTCCGGCCCCGACAGCGAGGCAGCAAGGGACGCCTCAATGTGCTGAGACAGCTTTCGATGGAACAATCGTCGCAGCAGTACGCTCTGCATGCAACGTCGAGAGATATCCTGAGCGGAAACGATATTACCGGACCAGCTGCTGAAGCCGCCTTTGCCATACCTTGATCTCCTCGGTAGACGGACGATCAGACCATTCCACCAGCTTCAGCTCTCGTTTTGACCCCAACAATGCCTGCCAGCACACTGCATGCGACCAGTGCTGCGGTACTCAGGGAGGGAAATGCGAAGGTCCAATATCAAGACCTCCGAAACGCACTCTCATCTGATAAGATTCGATGCTTAATGGATGCTGACGCTCAAGCTTAGATTGCGGGCGCTGACGGTTGTAGATCATGTGCTGCCATCAAATGAAACGCCTCGGCCGGTGGACTTCCAAGCTTTTCGTGTTCCGGGTGGGGATGGATCGGCTAGCCCTGGTTCGCTACCTTACTGTGTCACGTGAGAGGGCGGCAAATGTACACCTCTGCAATTCCTCGAGAGGTGGAAGCGAAGATACCAGAATTGAGGATTTGGACGTGGAAGTGCGCGTAGTTGAGCCTTGTGTGGTTCGGGACCCGGGATCACCAGAAATACCGCAGCAACGCGAGTCAGCCACGAGAATCTGACACAATCTTCTGGGCCCGACATAAAGCCAGAACCAATGCCTTGAGAAATCCTGCGCATGGGTTTCGATGCAGTTTTCAAAGCCGAAGAGTAGGCGGAGACTGGAAACATGGGCTTTTCAGTTCCGTCGCTCGCCATCGACTGCTTTTTTTGTACTGTATGGAAAGCGACGGCAGGTCTCAGTTGGGAAACACAAGGGAGCCAGCCTATTAGAAGAGCAATTGTCTCCATAGTATCACGCTCAGCGCAGTGGATCACTTATGTAATACTGCATTGTCGAGCGCTTAAACTGTCAGATTGGATTGTTCTATGTCTCTATCTAATACCATTAAGATATAGCTAAGAAAATTCTGCAGTCACGTGACTAGGCAGACCTCGGCTAAGAAGTCATATGACTAGGCAGACTTCGGTTATGTGTAACACACCCCCTTACCTTTTCTAAACAGGATCCTTCCTATTTGGGCAAGGTAGTTAGTACATCTTATTATATGAAAAAACAAAAGAAATCTATCTTTTCCTCCCTCTATACCATTTTCTATTAAAATAGCAAAAAGATAGTTTAAACTATATAAAGAGAGAGTCTTGTTTTATACCCCGAGTATCCTAGTAGATATCGTTACACAATCTAGACTATATGTACACTTTTATGTATCGCTTCTATTTCTAGAATACTATTACCTTCTCATTATAGTTAAAGCTTAAATAACATATGTTACTAATCCAACTAATAGGATCTATAGTATCGGGTTCAATTCTAAACTAAGGCCTTTTATATTATACTATCGGTTATTAGTAGGTCCGCTTTAGGTAGTATCTAAGTTAGATAGGTAAAGGATTAGGTAAATGTACTTTAGTATATAGATCTTTACTTAGTTAGGATCTGTAGTATAACTAGAGATACTACCTCTAATTATAACTACTATACTATTATAAACATTACTATTAACCGCTACGAGCTTCTTTAATTAGCTAAAGTAAGTTGTAAAGTAATAATATAGGCGATAGTAAGGTTGCCCTACATTGAGTAGGTAGTAGTAGGGGTCTATTATACTAGGTAGTAGTAGGTAAGGTTAAGAGCGGAAAGCAACGCCTACTCTAATTGGCCCTCGTTATCGTATTAGTTACTTCTTCTAGCGCCATTTGCTAGAATAGGGCTTAATCGACTTAGTTTAGTAATTAAGTAGGTAGTAGTCTACTTAGCCTAAGTTACTAAATAAACCTCTATTGGTTCTAAGGGCCGTACATCTTGGTTATTCCGTCTACGGGCATGTCCTATATTGCTAGGTATTCGCATTAA
Organism: Pseudocercospora musae; assembly: GCA_001578225.1. NCBI lineage: Eukaryota > Fungi > Ascomycota > Dothideomycetes > Mycosphaerellales > Mycosphaerellaceae > Pseudocercospora > Pseudocercospora musae. The sequence goes on along the minus strand of LFZO01000125.1, from coordinate 45,545 downwards.
ATACGGCCTACTTCGTGTTCCTATCGAAGCTAGCATTAGTGTATATCTATATATCTAAGCTTAGTGTCTAGCTTGCTAGCATTAGCCTTAACAATACGGATAGTCTATATGTTGTTATAGTATAGGGTAGGCATCTAATCTAGTATAAGACTAATACTAGTAAAGAATCGCTTCTACTAGATTATCTCTAATCCTACGTGTAATGCTATAAGTAGCTCTACTTCTATAGTTAACTTGGTTACTATAGACTATCGTACTGCCTTCTAGTCGACTAGTCCATTAAACAGGCTAAACATCTAGCCTTCTAATGATTGCCTAGTGCCTTTGTAGTTACTATAGGATGTATTAGAAGCACCGTAAAACTTATGAAGCTAATGGCTTAAATGAGTAGTAACTACTAGTCTATTGTTATTGTATTCCAAATAGAGATCCCTAGTCTATAGGAGGTATTTAATGTACTATTTAGCGGCTACAATATCATACTTCCGTAGGTTCTATAGGGCTTTTAATAGTAGTAACACTGCCTTAGCAATGTTAGGTCTTGTCTATACTACTACGAAATTCAGTAATCCAATACGGCTTTAATAAGCTAGGATTAAGGCTGAATTTAGGTACACTTGACTATTAGCTAGCTTCTTATAAGGCTCATATCCAGTTAGGAGTAGTGCCTTAGTTCTTCTTCTAGTACTACTATTAATGCTATAGCGCTAACCTATCTTCTTAACATAGGCCTTCTATAATAGCTAAAGCTACTTAGTACCTCTTTTACGCTTGACCTCTATACCGAGAAACCAAGAGAGCTTTCTAAGGTTATTAAGCTTATATTCTTCTATTAGTTATTGCTTAATATTCATTGCTTTTTACTTGTGTTAACAATAGTATAGTAGTACAATATTATCTATATAGAAGAAGATAAATACGTGCTTGTCTATATCCATGTATAGGCAGTCTACATTGTCTACTAGAAGCATACTAATTTTCTCTAGAGTAGTAGTAAAGTAGTTGTACTATAACTATAGTAACTCCTATAGTCCGTAGAGTGCCTATATTAGCCTAAGTACCTTCCCCTTACGCTTAAAGCTATTAGGGGGTTTGAGATATAGGGTATAAGGCAAGGTAGTATTGAGAAATGCGTTGATAGTATCCATCTACTTAGCTTCTAGGTCAAAGTTTGCTACGATTAATATTAGTGCTCTAAATACTCGTATAGTAAGTATCGATACGTAGGTATCTAAATAAGTGTTCTTCTATAGGTCGCCTCTTGCGTAGACTCGTGCCTTAAACTTGACTAGTCGCCTATCTACGTTACCTTTGTACTTGAATACCTAGGTAAGAGGTAGTAGGTTAGGCTTGCTTACTAATGTGTCTATGTCTACCTACTCAAATGTACCTATATCTAGTACCTTATTAAACTCAACTCTTGCTACGTATATCCAATAATCCTTGTACTTGCTCTTTATTACTTAACGCTAGTTACGAGGCTTAGTTAGAAGGTCTAATATTTTCGGAGTAAGGATCGGATTATCGGCGGTATATAGAAGTAATAGTACGGCATCCGCTATCGGCGCTACTAATAGTACTATGTTTGTTAGCGCTACTAGTCGTACTTTATACTTAGCTACTATATATAAGCTATTAAATAATAGAAGGTACTCTACGAGCTACCTATATTAGTAGATCGCTACTAACCGCTATCGCTTGTTTAGTCCTATAATATTGAAATGCGGTCCCCCTATATTTAGTAAGTAACGATAAACATCTACCTCTTTAATTAGTATTACCGACTTAGCAAGCTCTACTCGTAGTAGGTTTATGTCTATATTATCTACACGTCCTAGTACGTCTACTAGATTAGTAGGTTCATGATAACTACTAGTATCGTTCTCGGCTCCTAGTTGAACTAGTCTATTAATTACATTGTTAAGAGGTATTAGTATACTAATCGGGTTAACCGGAAAGATTAGTTGCTAGTATATCGGGTTTTCTCTAAATAGTAGCTAGTGATTAGATAGTTTAGGCTCCGGTATTCTCATTCTAGTAAGATCTAGCTATAGCCTATTATTTACCCTTACGAGCTATAGCTCTATAGGTAATAGTAGTATTTCATTTAGTAGTCCTTCTAACATAAGACTTCCTACTAGCCTTGTAGTGTTAACTATTAGTAGTTGACTAGGTCCTATTAGTATATCTACCCCCTTAGCTCCAAATCGTATAAAATCTAGAGGGGTATTATGTACTTCTTGAAGCTTATCGAATTGGTGCATAGAGGTAGGTACTTATACTTCTTCGAGATTACTATATTCTACTAGCTCTATATTAGTTAGATTAATACTAAGATCAATGTTATACCCGCTATAGAACTTAGACTCATTAAACATAACGTCTCTCGTACGGATTACTATCTTGCGTAAAGGTACCTAGATCCGGTAGATCGAGTATCCTTTATATCTATATAAGTATCCGATGTGCGTACGTAAGGCTACCTTTATACTTCTTAGTAGGATATCCTTCCGCTTACGCTTCTTAGAAGGCTTATCATTAGTCTTAGTACTATAGATTAGTAGGTAAGCTCGTGCCTTAAACTAATAGATGTGTACTACATTAGGCTTGTATCTAGTAGCGATTTCGTACGGTATGCGCATTAAAGGGTTAGTTGATCGTGCTCTTAGTAACCTATTAACAATAAAGGCTACTATATGTACTACCTCTAGCTATAGTTTGTATAGAAATCTAGCATGTATTATAAGTGCCCTTACAACCTTAATAATCGTACGACCTACTCGCTCTACTAGATCCTACTTAGATGTATATAGTGCTATTAGTCTCTAAGTAGTATAGTTATTGCGTAGATATGTCCTAAATCGAAGGCCTTTAACTAACTTCTTATTATCTAATGATAGATAGATAATATCTCTACTAATGCTTCTTGTAAAGGTTGCTAACTAGTTCTAGTAGCTAAGTAGGGTTGATTCATCTCTATTAGTGATTGTCTATGTAAAGTAAAGGCTAGTATTCAAGTCATATATATGAAACAGGTACTTGTTACTATTATAGGCTAGATCTAGCTCTATTAGATTAGTAGCAATATATCCGTAGGGAGTAAGAATTAACACGTTATGCCTCCTTAGTCTACGTAAGATAAGCTTCTTGCCCTTTGCTTGTACGCAAACTAGATATAGTAGTGTTCTAGGTACCTCATTGTCCTATATATAATCTCGCTTTATTCTATTAACCTTGTTAACTAGTTCTTTAGCTCTTTCTATACCTAGATATCTAAACACCTCGTGTATTCGCTTGAGTGTGAGCTACCTTAGTAGTAGTAGGCGTATAGAGCGGCGTACGGTTGCGTATAATAATAGGTATAGGTCTTCTAGTTAGAAGGGGTATTTCCGTAGCTTGTTGTCTAAGTTAATAGGCTATTCGTATAGTAGTAATATGTCGTCGACTTCGCTCGTAATATCAAAGTATAGTATTCTATTATCTAGTCTAATGAATTTGACTAGGGGTTTGTGTTATAGGTTGTATAGGACATTATCGACTTCCTAATGCCTAAATCTACGGTTGTAGAATAGCGTTCTACCTACTATATTAGTATAGAAGTTAGGGATATATAGGCACTCCTTTAGTTCAATCTCTAGTAGTCTACTACTAGTAGATTTTACTATGAATGCTACTATTCTAATAGCGACAACCTTATTGTAACTAGTACTAGTTGCAACGGTTAAATAAGCCGGTAGAATAAGTAGCTAGAAGTTGAAGCGCCTAGGGTAATTGATAATGTAATAGTTAGACCTACCGTCGTATATTAGAGCATTAAACGGACACTACTTCTTCTTAGATATAGCTATGACTAGATAGGTAGTTAGCGGCGGTCTAGTAGTAGAGCGGTTAAAGAAACAAGCTATTAATAGCTTGTTTAATCTATTGCTAGTCCTAGCATCGTCGTCTATACTATCGCTATAATACTACTACTTAATCTTAATAGCGAGTAGATCCTTAAAGGTCTTAGCTTGCTATTAGCAAAACTTCTTGTTCTTGCGTAGATAGCCTTTAAAGAGGGCTATCTTGCTACGCTACTTATTGTCCTTATCCTTCTCATTAACCTTCTTACGTAGTATATGATTAACAATAGTGCATTTGCTACGGCTCTTATAGGCCTTTTTTTTACCGATACTAGTAAGCTTAGTATATAACTTGCCTCCCTTACTACTAGTAGGGCGCTTCCCCTTACTATTATTAGTAGCCTATAGGGTAGTATTAGCTTTACCTAAGTCTGCCTTATAGACAATGCTAAATAAGGACCCTCGCTTAGTAGTACTAGATATGTTTCGGGCGTACTCGCGTACTATACTAACTAGCTAATAAAAGTAGTTAGAATTAGGGGATGCTTAGTGTATTATGTAGAGCCCCTTACCGTAGGTTTCGTCTATATTAGCTACTACTGTATAGAAGTGTACCGTTATATTGTCTAGTTTATTATGCTTTGTGCGTTGTATAATCTTATATAGGTCTAGCTATTCCTCGCACTATTGCTCTAGGTCCTTTACCTATCTCGAAGCGATAAGGCGATGTAGGTCCCTATTAATAGTAGTTCTCTACTACTAGGTATTAGGTGCTAGCTTGTCCTTTAGGCGAGTAAGGATTAGTCGTAGAGATAGCATCCTTACGTTAGGTCCGCTATTAGTAATGTCTAAATAGTAGCGGATATTAACTACCTCTACTAGGTACGCAATTGTCTTACTACGACCTATCCTAAACCTATTGAACTCGCTCTACTTAGTGTTATGAATTTCCTTCCTAATCTTGACCCCTAACTAGTACGTAGTATTTAGCATAAGCCTATTACGATCTATAGTTATGAAGACTAGTTAAATAGGCTTATTAGGAGTATCTATATATAGGTCTACGTAGATCTAGGTCTTATACTTAGTAAGATGAGTCTTGGTCTACTTAATCTAGCGGTCCTAGTTATTAGGTCTACGGAGGACGATGAGCTTTCCGCCAAGGCGAGGAGTTACTACTATAAGGGCTATTACTAATACTATAGACCTATAGAGACTAGCTATTTTGATACTATCGATTCGATAGCTTTCTTGGTTGTCTCGTTTTTTCTTGCTAAGGAAGTCTCTAATACTACGGAAAACCCGGGCTTATAACTATTACGCTTAGCGTAGTAGATTACTTATATAATACTATATTGTCGAGCGCTTAAACTATTAGATTGGATTGTTCTATGTCTCTATCTAATACTATTAAGATATAGCTGAGAAAATTCTGCAGTCACGTGACTGGGCAGACCTCGGCTAAGAAGTCATGTGACTGGGCAGACTTCGGTCATGTGCAACACATAGGCAGGATATCTGACGCTAGCCAACCGCACGAGGATGTATCAGACTTCGCACCGAAAGGCCGATCGCCTCCTTCGGAAATCGAGTACTCAATATTTCGCTTCAATGGCCGCCGAGGAAAGTCTGCAGCCATCGTCAGTATCGTTACAAGAAAACGTCCATCTCCATTCCCTGATACTATAGGCGCAGGCGCGGCGGCATGACTCCCTACATCGTTTGGAGTCTGGATTCAGATCCACTTTCGAGGACTACGTACTCATCATTGCTTCCTTTCAAAGACTTCTGGAGACCAAACTGACCTCCAAATCTTCCCAGCCTTGCCCCAGACCGGGTTTACTCTGATCAAAGCTCAAGCACCACAAAGCTTTGAATCCGATTCTGATGGATATTAGGCCTCTATCTCGGCAAACCGCTAACATTTCATCATCATACAGCTTTTGCGAAGTCATACTTCGCTCCGAGCCTTCTTCGAGAGGGTGAGAGAGAACGCAGGCTTTTGTGCCACAGCCTTTACCCGTGTCTGCTGTCTGCAGGAGAGCAATTCCCCCGCCACAGGAAAGTGGTCAAGCCTTCTCATAGCTATATCATGATGATGCTATCGCAACTCCGTCCCTTGATACCATATGGACACAAGCAGTGCTCGCATAATTCGGGATCACCTTCCGGAGATAACCAAGAAGCTGGCTTGAAATGATTCGAGGAACCTTCGAGAGTTTTCCTCGTTGATGAGCAAACAACCTCTCAAAAGGTCCCCAGCCGTGCTCGGAAATGGTAGTTTTGGATTGATCCGAGACCGTCGTCCTCGTCTTGTTTGCCATCTCCCGAAGTCGACAATTAGCAAAACACTTCCGACGCATCGTTGCTGCATGGGATCGGAGAAAGCTTTCCGGCACGCTGTAACCATTTCAAACGGGATGAATTACATATATCAATCCTAGCTCCTCCCGGTCGAGAATTGCGAATTGAGAGTTCTCGCGTGTGAAGGGTTTCAGTTGGCGTTATTCTGAAAGCTCGAGCCCTTGGAATGCGCCATCTCTGCCACCAAAGAAGCACTTGAACATTTTCATAAGAAGCCAGCCACCTTTCCAGCGTCTCACAGCTTGTAGCATGTCGTGGTTGAAAGTCCTGCGGTTCTTGGCAATAATCATCGAAAAGCGTTCTTGGCTTGCGGCATAGATCCAGAGAATAATCGGGGGTGCACGAACTCGATCGCGATCTGTGACTTGCCGATACCTCGCAACACCATGTGATCGTCGTCCGGCTTGAGCTTTTCTAAAATCCTGGTGAGCAGATTTTCTCTGTCCACAAAAGTTCGGGCCATCACTATTATTGGTGTGGAATGAAGGATTCGAGCAATGTCCATATGTTTGGAACATCTGATCCAGTGCTGCCTACTCCATCACTGCGGGTGTTCGGACTTGGGGTCACAAATCATGCGTCTTCCTCGATCAGCAGGAGGGTCTTTCCATGGCGTCTAGGGATATGTAACACTCTTGTTCGTTCTGGACGAGGCGACTCTCGCTCCGAAACAAGGTAGGAGACGATTTTACGGAAGGTAGCAATCGACAAAGATCAACTCCAGCAGCACATGAGATATGAGTTCTGCAGGGCATTGAGCTCGAAAATTTGAGTGTTTTGACGAGAAAGGTAACACGACTTGTTGTGCTGCACACATGTCATTTCCTCATCTCTCGTCCTCGCCCCTAACCTAAGACTGAATAGCACCCGGCGCAACCGGACCACTAGGACCACCATAGAAAGAGAACCCGGGGCAAGCGGTCAAAGCGCTCTGGTTGACGGCGCCAATAGTAGCACAGTTCATACCACTGGTAGCACTGTTCAACGCACTGACAAGAGGAGCAACAAGCGGGTTATTGAGTTGAAGGCCAGTGATCAGGGGAATCTCCGCCTTGGTGAAAGCCGAAGCGAAGCAAAGAGGGTTAGCGGCGACTTGTTGGGCAGTGTAAGCACCTCCCGTCAGAGTAGCAGGGTCGATGGGAGAGTAAGTGTTGACTTTGCCCTTATTGCAGCCGACGGAGAGGACACGTGGGTCGGCGGCAGCGAAGTAGAGGATGTCGGTTTGGAAGTAAGGGATGCTGTATTCGTCGGAGGGGTTGCGCTTGTACCAGTTGTCTCTGTGGCGGGGGATTTAGTGTCGGGGTCAATTTGAGGGGAGTGATGAATGCTTACGGGATACGCTCGTAGCCGGGGGTGTGCTTTAGGTTATTCTCTGGGCCGGTGACGGACATGAAGCTCTTGAGGACGTCCTTGTTGAGGATACCCTCTGGGTTCTCGGCGGACTTGTTGGACATGAATCGATAGATGAAGGTGAAAGCGGCCTGGGAAACCTCGATGCCACCGAAGGGCAAGTAGGCGAAGTAGGGGTTCTTGTTGACAGACTCGGTGAAACGGTCCTTTCGGAATTGACGGAGCACGTCAAGGTTGTAGTTGGCGGTGGCAGCGTTTGGCTGGCGGTTGTAGAGCTGGGGAAGGAAGAAGTCAGCGTCGTGGCCAAGAATTGTTCGTGGAGCGTTCTAATACGCACATTCTGGAACTGGGACATGACGAATTTGGTGTTGGAACCGTACTGGTTCAAGTCGGACTTGATCGGCGAAGAGTCGGTCTCGTAGTTGTTGTGCGAGCCGAGAATACCGGTGTGCGGCAGACCACCGATAGACCAGGAAGCTCCATCGCCGTCGACGACGGCACCGAAGATGGCCAGGAAACCACCAAGGTCCTTGGCCATTCCGAAGGCGGTCTCAGTTCCATCGATGAACTGCTGAATGGTCGCACGCCCGTTCCGCGGGATATATCCTAGAATTTGTCAGATAAGTTCGTTTCGACTCTCTTTGACTCTCTCTTTGACTCACCGTGGTTGGCCATGGCGTTGAGACCTGGGCATTCTCCACGCTCGTCGCCTGGGCCTGGAGCAATGAATGCGTGTGCGCCCTGGTTGCTGACATACTGTGCCTTGGCGTCGAATGGAGGTGGAACGAGCGGAAGTGCACCAGCACCCTGTGGAGATGCGATGGCTTGTCGCTCAGCGATGGAAGCCTCGAGCATGTCTCTGGCCTCGAGCCATTTGGCCTTGGCACCCTCCTGGAGAGGACCAGTGATCATGTCCATGTTCATGGGCCAGGCCATGGCGGCACCGGCCATCAAGGCGGTAACTGCAACAGTCTTCATCTTGTTCGTGCTACAGGAAGAGTAACGGGAGAAGATAGGTCGTGGAAGAAGTGAACAGCAGGCAGATCTCCAGGTATGTATAGTAGTACAATAGCGTAGTTACAATTGGTTGTGGCGTTTGCGAATGTGGACGACATCGTCAGTAGTTGGCTAGTCGGCTCGAGGCATCAGGCTAGCGGTGCCAGACGGGAAGCTGGCCTACGGGACAACAAATGATGCTGCCTGCTTCTGGTGATCGGCGGACGCCACCTAGATCTTTACCTGGACAACTTGGGTTCCTTCGTGTGATGCTGCGTCTCCAGAGGATTTCCGGATCGAGACATATGCCCGACGAAGTCCGCCGCTGGGGAGATGGCTACGCTTGTGATGGAGCTGAATATATGATGGAGCGCGGCTCTATCCGACCTTCCCTCATCACGGCTTGACCAAGTCTATCGTCCCGCCCCTTTGACTAGAGTCTGGGTCAATCTGCCTGAACCCCAGCTTGGTGGCTTTTCGTGGAAAAGATGACGTCCCTGAAAGCTAGCACTGGGAAAAAAGCCATGCCGCACGGGGAGTCGTCTGATAGGGCTGCTCGCTCTGCTGATCACAAAAGGCATCCTTTTGGGTGGGAACGATTCGCCTTTGGCTGATCATGATCCAGAACAACAAGTCTTGCACGACACTTGTGAAGTCTGAACTTCCCGAGGCTTTGGAATTGTACCACCACCGCGGCCCGGCACATCAACCACCAGATGCCGAGGCTAGATGAAGTTCCGCAAGGCAAGGCGTAGATGTTGTGCGTTACCATCATCGCCACGTCTATTGGCGAGGGCCTGAAAAGGCGGCTCAGCTGACACTGCATACCGGGGTTTGATGCTTCTCATCAGCGAACCATTATTTCTGCACGCTAGACAAACAGACTCTCAGGCAGCCCTTGGAAGTAGCCTAAGATATCGTACAGGGAAATTGTGCGACGACGACAATGAGCATATGCCTCAAGCTCTGCAATGTCACAATAATTTCCCTTGCCGATTCCCTGTGTCTTGGCTTCTACTTCGTCAACGGCCTCGGACAGCCTCCAAATGATCCAACGCCGGCTGCACCCTCGACGCAAAGAACGCCAGCGCCTCGACCGTAGGCGTAACCAGCCCATCGACATTACCATTTCGTCCATTGCGGGCATTGTTGTACTGGCCTTCAGCGATTGGCGCAGCCCTGAAAGCCGGGAGGTGTTCTGCCTCAGAGTGAGAAGTTTGTGCTGTAGTAAGCGCGCGATATTGCGGTCTACCGTCTCTGCAATTGGTGATGGAGATATGCCAGCGGCCAACTGCCTTTCGCGCTCTTTCGAAGTCTTGTTCGACCAGTCATACAGCACCCACGGAAATGCCGTCCTGCCTTGCTCTTACTCCCAGCTTTCTCAACTGCCTCGCTGTCGCAAACTCTCACCCAAGCATCATGGTGAGACGTGTTCATGTGTCGAAGATGGCATCATATCGTGATTAACCAACCCTAAGAAAGTGTGCGCGGGTTGCCATTCTGAGATGTGAGAATTAGTTGGGGTATGGATAGGCAATGTCAAGCGTGTGGATGGATGAGTAAGGCACACGGAGGATTGCGGGACATCACCGAGTCTTCGCCATCAATACTGCAAGCAATAATTCATGGAGGAGTTGATGGGCGACCAGCTCGCTGTTTCGCTGCCGCTTATGGATCGGTCGCTCTTGCCTGCCATTTCCATCCGCCGAGCACGCAGCCAATGACCGCTCGTTCTTACTCAGAATCCCCACATTAATCGAAGAAGGCACGACGGACCCATGACGCTTCCCGGCCTTACCCCGCGCCACCGCCATTGCTCCAACTCGCCGGCGATAAGCTCCGGGATTTTTCGCCGCAGAAATGCAATAATACCACTCGTCCTTTTCTTCCTACACTTTCCCTTCCAACAACACCTCCACCCATCTTCACCACACCAAGACATCGCACCTCTCAACATGGCCGAGTGTCCCATCAGAACAGCTCCCGTCGGCGGCGGCGGCACCCGCAACCGCGACTGGTGGCCAAACGAGCTGCGACTGAACATCCTCCGCCAGCACACCCCCACCACCAACCCCTTCGCCGACAAGTTCGACTATTCCGCCGAGTTCAAGAAGCTCGACTATGCCGCCCTCAAGAAAGACCTCCACGCCTTGATGACCGACTCCCAGGAGTGGTGGCCGGCAGATTGGGGCCACTACGGTGGTCTGTTCGTGCGAATGGCATGGCACAGCGCCGGCACATACCGCGTCTTTGACGGACGCGGCGGCGGTGGCCAGGGACAGCAGCGATTTGCCCCCTTGAACTCGTGGCCCGACAATGTCAGCTTGGACAAGGCTCGACGACTGCTGCTTCCCATCAAGCTCAAGTATGGCAACAAGATCTCCTGGGCCGATCTGTTCCTCCTCACCGGAAACGTCGCCCTGGAGTCCATGGGCGTCAAGACCGAGGGTTTCGCTGCTGGCCGTGCCGACACCTTCGAGGCCGATGAGTCGGTCTACTGGGGTGGTGAGACCACCTGGCTCGGAAATGAGGTTCGATACTCGGAGGGCAAGGAGGGTATTGCAGGCCACGGCGTCGTCGATGGTGACCAATCCAAGAAGGAGCACAAGGACATCCACTCTCGCGACCTGGAGAAGCCGCTGGCGGCAGCTCACATGGGTCTCATCTACGTCAATCCAGAGGGTCCAGACGGTGTCCCGGATCCTCTGGCCTCGGCCCGCGACATCAAGACCACTTTCGGCCGCATGGCCATGAACCACGAGGAGACCGTCGCTCTCATCGCCGGAGGCCACACCTTCGGCAAGACCCACGGTGCTGCTCCATCCGACCACATGTCGGTCGAGCCGCAGGCTGCCCCGATTGAGGAGCAGGGACTGGGCTGGACCAACAACTACCGATCCGGAAAGGGACCAGACACCATCACATCGGGCCTCGAGGTCATCTGGACCAAGACTCCCGTTCAGTGGAGCAACTTCTACCTCGAATATCTCTACAAGTACGACTGGGAGCTCACCAAGTCGCCCGCGGGTGCAAACCAGTGGGTCGCCAAGACCGACGACGAGATCATTCCAGATCCATACGACAAGAACAAGTTCCGCAAGCCAACCATGTTGACCACTGACTTGGCTCTGCGATTCGACCCAGAATTCGATAAGATCTCTCGATCATTCCTCGAGGATCCTGTCAAGCTTCACGACGCATTCGCTCGTGCTTGGTTCAAGCTCCTCCACCGTGATATGGGCCCACGCGACCGCTGGTTGGGACCCGAGATTCCAAAGGAGGAGCACATTTGGGAGGACCCCATTGCAAAGTCCACCACTAGCGTCTCCGACTCGGACGTCCAGGCTCTCAAGAAGCAGATTCTTGGTGCCGGCATTCCACCCGAGGAGCTGATCCGCGTTGCCTTTGCCTCTGCTTCCACCTTCCGCTGCACTGACAAGCGTGGAGGTGCCAACGGTGCGCGCATCCGTCTCGCACCACAGAAGGACTGGGAAGTCAACAACCCAAAGCAGACCGCTCAGACCATCGCCACGCTCGAGGGTATTGCCAAGTCTTCCGGCAACATCTCCGTCGCCGACATCATCGTCCTCGCCGGTGCCGCCGGTCTCGAGCAGGCTTCTGGCCAGGCTGTGCCATTTACTCCAGGCCGTGGTGACGCCACCGAGGCCCAGACTGATGTTGAGTCGTTCACCCACCTCGAGCCACAGGTTGACGGCTTCCGAAGCTATGGCCACTCCAGCTCGCGCGTCAAGACTGAGCAGTTCCTCGTCGACCGTGCTCACCTTCTCGGCCTGTCTGCTCCAGAGCTCGTTGTCCTGCTTGGTGGTCTGCGTGTCCTGAACCAGAACTTTGACGGTTCAACCCATGGCGTATTCACCAAGACCCCAGGCAAGCTCACCAACGACTTCTTCATCAATCTCCTCGATGTCAACACTGCGTGGAAGTCTGTCGGCAACGAGGTCTACGAGGGTGTCGACCGCAAGACCGGCGCCAAGAAGTGGACCGCCACTCGTGCCGACCTCATTATCGGTTCCCACCCAGAGCTTCGCGCGGTCGCTGAGGTCTACGCCTCCGCAGACAACGCCCAGAAGTTCCAGCAGGACTTCATCAAGACATGGCACAAGATCATGGACGCCGACCGTTTCGATCTGACTTCTGCAGCCAGTAAGGCTCGCCCCAACCTCTGAGTAGGTCTTATGTCTTCATAAGGCTGTCTCTTTGCGGCATTGTACTGTCCTTGAACACTCGCTAACGGCGATTTGCAGAGTAAAAAGCTGAGTGTTGGAGATGATTTCGATTCGGTTCGATACTGCCAGAAACCCCGCAACACAATAATAGCACAATTCGGTGCGTAGTGGGAAGGGAAATGGACAGGGAAAGGTGAGGTGATGAAGATGTGTACGTCAAAAAGCATCTTTACTATGTACAAAGTACGAAGAAAATCAAACGCAAAGATTCACGTCTATGATACCTGTCTTCGACCCGAGGTCTTTTCTTATAAGTCTTGGTGATTCAATATCCCTGTCAAAGAGCCCTCCTAGTTGCTGACCTTGCTTGGCCCGGAGAGCTGGAGTGATCCAAGATGTGTCGTTTGCCTGCCCATCTGGGAGAGACACTCGTGGAAGAGGGCACAATGCTCCATGATTTGAGTCGCTTTTGGAGAGCAGTGGTGTTGGGCCGCTCGAGCGATATACATACATAGAACAACCTCAAGGTTGGCTTGGCGATCTACCCTGGTGCGACTACCGGATACTTTTGATGAACCAATGTTGCACGAGGTGTAATATCTAAGCGACATCGGCTGCAGCCTTTGGCAATGGAATCCTCTCGTCCGCATTGTCACTATCAGCTCCGCATACTCCACTTCCGTATAGAGTCCATTGGCATTGGTCATCGGAAGTGACAGTCATGCAGCCGAACACCTGTTACTGTACCCCGGAGTGTCGGAACACGAGACAACCATGTATAAGCTCAAGGTCTCTTTAGAATCCAGTTCTCTGATACGCCACATCGTTTTCTAGTATGGCGACATACGAACATGAACCCTCCTATACCTCCTTATACTGCTGACTGGAAAACACCGAGGCAGTGACGTCTTATGATAGTTGAGACTACAAAGGAGAGTCAGCAATCTCCTTCACGAGCAACAACGTACACCATTCTCAAGCTTCTCAAAAAAAACAAAATGTTCTTCCTCCAAGCTCTCCTTCTCTTCACAACCACAACATCAGCTGCCCTCATCGTGCCTCGCCAGAACAGCCAGATCCACAAAGACCTCGAAACAATCAACACAAAACTCCAATCCCTCACCAGCTCCGTCAATGCCTGGGACGGAGCCGACCTCGCCGCAGCCCTCCCCATCAACTCAGCAGCCACAGACGTCAAGACCGAAATCGACGCCGCCGCGGAACGAACTCCCTCCGATCCAGCAATCAGTGATTCAGAAGCCACTGCGATCCTCCAATTCATCGATTCAAGTCTGAAGCCTAGTGTCAAAGCTGCCGCGGACGCGGTGAGTGCTCAAGCTGCAAACTTCAAGACGGTGGGAGTGGCGAGTATTGTTTCGAGTACGCTTGCGGGACTGAAGACGAGTACGGAGGCTTATGGGAAGGTGTTGATTGCCAAGGCTCCGAGTGGTGTTCAGAGTCAGGCGCAGGCGGAATTGGATACGATTGTTGGCTATATCACCGCTGCGCAGGGGAACTTTTGAATTTACGGGATTCTGCGTCCTGCCCTCACCGCAAATGGAAACGTGTCGACCATTCTATCATCTCTCGTAGGCCTGGACGTTAGCTCCTATTCGCTCTGCACTCTAGACCTCCCTCCAATCGACTTCTTCGCTCTCGTTCTCCACCCAAGCGCAATCTAGAATTGACCGTTTGTCGCCGCTGAACTGACTTTCAAATTGGATTATCGCCGGGTCTCATATCGTTCGTCGCGACAGAAAGCAAGGATTTGTTTCGACTTTCAGCAGTTGAACGATTTGAGCTATGACTTCCCTTGATTGCTCTTCTCGAAAAACTCACCTGACCAGATCAATCTCAACTTGTACCGAGGAGTTTTCTCTCTAGGCCCGTCGATATGTGCATTGACTTTGTCACGAAGGGGTGTAGGCGCCCATCTCTTTTACAGCGAGGAGAGCTTCAAACTTGTCCGGAAGGCGGAGGGCAGCTATACTACAGTACTTCGAGGTTTTGCCAGCATCCAAGCGATGATCCAATAATGAGTCGAAAGTGGAGAGGACAGGCGAACAACAGTGATATTCCAGGTATCGTAAGGCCGCGCTTGTCGAAGGGTGAGCAGTCCAAACCTTGCAACCGTTCATTGCTGTAGTACGTTGAATCGCCAACTCCAATATTCGAGGATGGAAGTCTCAGGGTCATAACCATGATTTAGCTGGGACGAGGACGAGTCGGAGGTACGTGAGCGACCATGACCTGCCGGATTGATAATTTCAATAATAGTCTCTTTTTGAGTTTTAGCTTGCCTATCTAGCATATATCATCTCATATTGTGCTCTTCAGCTGCCCCGAAGGACCGCTTTGTAAGAGCCAAAGCCTCCACACAAACGCCCTGCTCTACATCTCCGCTATCAACCGTGTTGGCATACCCCCTGCTTTCTTCACCCACCACATACGGCCTCATAGTATACAGATGGCACGACTTCCCGCGAGATATCTTTATCATCCCCCGTTGGCCGGTCATCGCACAGCTTGGCAATCTCGACTAGAGTAGGCAAGCCACAGGTCGGCCTTGCACTGAAACTCGTCCTGTATCGCTGGCAGAAGCTTCTTCGTTGTGGCAGTCTACTGGCCCCTGTATTCCTGGTATCAATCTGATAAGTGCAGCAACCAAAAAAACGCCTTGGACTCTTTTGTGAAATAGCTCATCTCTCATCATCTCTTCGTTTTATGACCTCACTCCACGTACCGCTTCCGCCAGATGTCTTCGTCATCGACATTGATCTTTGCCGAAGACGTCTGTCCAATCCCAATGCTAGTCACAGTCGTTCTCGCCGAGCTCAGGTACAAGCTCGGGGATCTTCATTCTCTGAGCCCGTCGTCAACTTCCATGCCGTCTTTCTCCTTGTCCTCGCTGTCTCGTTCACTTGCTTCCTCATCTGATCCAGCCGGATCTTTTTCAGTTTCCGTTTGATCATTATCGGTGTCGTTCTCATCCGGGTTGTCGGGTGGACAGCTATGATTCTCCAGCAAGTCGCGCCAGGGAACGAGCGACTTGAACCAGACCCTCAGCCGCTTCGATGGTCTGAGCAAGGTGACTCGAGCTTGCGGCATCGTGCCCCATGCCGTGCTCCGGATTTCTAAGCAGGACCTGGATCATGATCGGGCGATTGGCGAAGAACATGGTTCCGTAGAAAGAGTCGACCTCGCCGGGCATGTCATCGAATATTAGATGGGCGTGATTTGACAGATGTGCTGTACTGCAAGTGGAAGGATGGGAATCTCCTGCTTATCGTCGGAGGCGTGGAACTCCATGGCCATGGAATTTTTGGTCTGGAGCAGACGCAGCAAGATGTCGTTCACTACCGGGGAGCCAGACGTTAAAAGTGCTGGTCTGGCGATAGAAGCAGTGGATTTTAAGGCTTTGAGACTCCTTGAAAGAGCGCTCGAAGACTCGGCGGACGAGGCGGTTGTTCACGGCATCGTTGGTAGACATGCTGAGCTAGATCTTCTCTAAGAGCTCGGCGGTGCCGAAGACCTTTGTGGCACGCTTTGTAGGATTGAGTAGAGGTGTTGATGGCCGACATGTCTACTATTGTGCCGGTAGACGAGTGATGTATCTAGTAGAGCGCTGGGATCACGTGGAAGGCAGAGTATAGGTCGCAGAGATGTCAATCGCGTCGTTAGTAGCCTCGCGAGGATGTGCTGTGACAAAAGTTCAAGGCGAATGCGTCAAGGCCTCGAGGCGTGGTGTTGACAAAGTGTGGGTGTCGACGAAGAGAGCGGAGCGCGTCTTGTACCCGACGAGTATACTCGTAGAGCTGTCGCCTGGAGGGGTGTTGGAGGTGAATGTGCTGGCTATTCGATTACGCCTGATTCTTCTTCACGCCAAGATTTGCCAAGATTCACATGGGCTGAAAGTCCGGCTTCCGAACGCGAGACTTCCGCGTCGTTGCTCTTTCGCGCAATTCATCGAGTCCATAGAGCTTGTCGGGTATATATGGTGTTAGTACAACCGTCTATAGTAGTGACATTGCTAGAAGCTTAAGTGGTAGACGCCGCAGCCCAAGTCGGCTCGGTATGTGATGGAATGAAACCAGACAGCTTTAGCATATATTGCTGCAAGTGGACAGCATGTGAAGGCCTTTGTCTGCGCAAACGACCGGTATGTCTCAGAAGCCGAGCATTGTTGAAAGAGACAAGAGACACCCGTCTTTGTTCTAAGCATCAGCTGAGGATGGCAAGAGTTCTTTTATTCTTGCTGTAGTCGAAGTGAAACGTATTCACGTCCCATCACGTATTTTGGTCGTATGTGCAGCTTTGGGGGTGTTTATCGTTGGAATAGCATTAGGAGAGGAGTTGCCATGTTAAGTTCGCGGGTCGTGCTCCCTTACCCGCGGCACAGAAGTGATGCTCAGCTTTGGCCATGCTCCATGACTCCAACGGTCGTGCATGGCGGCTTCAAGTTGAGGTTTCTGCATGGCTATGGCTTCAATCGGACTCTTGCCACTCTTCCACACCACTCCGACACGCACCCTTCGGCGACGGCAACCACACCAAACTTCTCACAGCGACACCCACAGCACCAACAGCAACAACAACAACAACAACAACAACAACAACAACAGAGATGGAGAGACTCACCATCGCCACCGACGGCTCCCGCTGGTCTGGAGACGCCGCTGGCTGCGCGTTCGCCATGCAGTGGTATGACGGGCACAGCAACCTCGGGATCGTTGGCTTTCTGCGAGCGATTGCTCCCGTCGCTCAAGTAGAGATTGCTGAGCTCGCCGCCATCGAGCTGGCATTTGAACACTTGTTGTGGGACCTGAAGCACGGAAATGTGAGATGCGAAGTCAGTCACATCGACTTCGTGAGCGACTGCCTCAATGCAGTCAACAAGATCAATGCTGTCCGGAGCGGAGCAAGCGAATACGAAGGAACGCGTGTGAAGGGGGTAGTGAAGATGGCGGAGCGGGTGTTGGAGGAGTACGGCATCGTGGTGAGCTTTCGGTGGTTGCGGCGGAATACCCTCCCCGAACAGCAAGAGGCCGATGCATGGGCCAACGAAGCCAGTTCGCTGTCGTGGGAGCACGGACTGGTGGAGGAAGAGACCATCACACGCCGCAAGCGTTCGTGATTGGGTACCGGTACCAAACCGATGACACGTCACCCATAGAGGTGTGCTTCAAGTCCTGGGGCGTGGCAGGCATCTTCTGCGAGACAGCCCTTCGGGGTAGGGGACTCAAAGGCCGACTTCAACCTCCACGCGGTGGTCCCTGGACACCTCTTCGGAGGTGGCTAACTGAAGCGGTGAGAGATCTGGTGAGATCGACGGCGGTGAAGTCGCAAGACTTAATCGTGACGATGTGATCCGCAGCACATCAGTTGGCAAATGGACTCGGCCGACGAGCATACTCCACGCAGCTCAACGACAACCCAGCTATCCAACATGGGATTGACGACGAAGAGAGACATATGCTCAAGTACTGGTGGCCGTCCAACATCCCTTCCACGCCAGGAAGCAACACTGTCACCCTCGTTGAATCAGTCATTCCAAACAATCGACCTGGAGACCGCAAGCACAGAGCATCAGACCAGTCGAGGACTCCTATCCCACAAGATCAATGGTTACTTCCCCTTCCACGACTTGATCGGTCTCAACCCGGCTGGCATCATGATCCAACTCCGTCAACAGGCATGCTTGTCGTAACTCAACGACAATACAGCTGTCGACGATTCCACACAGACAGACGGCGTGTGCTTCAGGCTTCGATACATACTTCCCAACCATCGAAACGAGCGACGAGTGTCTTGGCAGCCACAGTTGTCAGTCACTCAGCAAGCGTTCCTGAAGCGACCCAGCAACTATTGAAGCCGTCCACGATTACATCGAAGAAGAGGAGCGACGTCTTGATGAGGTTGCGACGGTACTCATCGAGGTGATGCAATAAGCTCTCCCGACAAAGAGGCTCCGCGCCGTCGACCAAATCCTCAGGATCGTGCGTTCCAGACTTGTCATGGAGCACCCTATCCCATAGGCAATAGCACTATGTTGCCTTTCCCGTATCGGAGTGACAACGCTTCGGCCAACAGTCATCAACGTTGTACGACAGCGATGCAGCAACATATGTGAACTCATTCATCGGCGAGGTTGCCCATCAGTGCATCGACACTTGTTCAGGCTGCCGTTATTTTCCGCCAGGATGACGTTGAGCACTCGGCAATGATCATACAGCCAGCTATCAACATATGCATATCGACGCCTCGACAAACGGAGTATCGCTCGCCAAGATGCCCGCAGAAATCCCACATCGTCGCATACGCCAAGCGATGTATGTCGTTGGCTTAACATATTCCTAGAGCAACGTTTCTCAATGCCGCCAATCTCTGTGAAAGTGGATTCAGCAAACTGGCATCGAAGACGAGCAAGCAGTGACGAACGAGGGCAATCTTGCTCACAGCATCGATATTTGGGTCGCACGCAGCAAAATAACATCATCAGTGCGCCATATCTCGAGCTATCCGAGCAGCACATTTCGGTGGACTCGATGACGGCGTGACAGCCTGAAGATCCCCACGGCGGGCCTGGGAATGTCCTGGAATTGCGATGACGGACCAAAATTAGGAATTTGGCGACACCATGCCACATCGACCGAAAAGCTTGGCACAGCCTTGTTCTACGTGCAACTGCTTAGCGGGATCCGTAAGCCGCCAGTCCTTGCTTCTACCTCCGGGACTCTGGGCAATCTATGAATGGACTGGAAAGATAAGCTTCTGAGGAAATATGGTAAGCAGGTATCCATTTGCAAGGATCAGACCGGAAAGCTCTCCCCACGACCCTATGAGCACAGCCTTATTTTCGGTCACCGGTCACCCACACAACTTTCTTCGGGGGCCAATTTTCAATGAGATTTCCGCATCCCATACTTGCCTCCCACATCATGCGCATACCACTCCTGCTCGCCGCCGTTGTCGCCTACATCGGCGCGCACGCTTCAGCTCAGGACGAGTCAAGGACATTATGGGAAAACACAAGCCAAGACTGGACTAACGGCAAAGCAGAGTCTCGGCGCTCAGCTGCTCCTCCCAAATTGAAATGGGAAGATTGCAAAGAAGTGCCAAAGGGAATGGAGCTACCCTCCGTCAAGTGTGCATCGCTCACGGTTCCCGTAACCGAGGACGACAAGAAACACGACCCTGACCACCACAAGGACATGGTCTTATCCATCATGAAAATCACACCTGGAATTCCGAAACGTACTGTCTTTTACAGTCCTGGGGAGCTAGGTCTTGATTGGGCAAAGGATCAAATCTATGACACCGACTACAAGAGGGTGCAGAGCACGCTTGGACGACGAACAGAAATCCTCGTTGTGGGGAGGAGAGGTGGTAATTGGACAACTTGTTTGCCCGAGAATAAACTTCTCCGGCTCGACTTGACACCGGGGAAAAAGATGTTTGCGGAAAGTGATGTGGACAAGAGCTTGGAGAAGATGTGGAAGAAGGGCGAGGACTACAGTGTTGGCTGTGGTGACTTTGAGGGCAAGAAGTATAGTATCCCGTATCTTGGAACGAAGTGGGCCGCGAAAGACCTTGATCGCGTGAGGGAGAAGTTGGGACTTGAGAAGATCTCATTCTACGGAGAGTCAATTGGAGGCACGATACTGGGAGTTGAGTATGCGAGGATGTTCCCAGATCGGGTCGAACGGATGGCTCTGGACGGAGTCGCGCCTCACTCCTGGTACAGCCAAGAACATGATCCTGAAGAGATGGCTGTTGCAGCTGGGTACTGGCGTAAGCTCTGGACCGCCTGCCACAAAGCTGGTCCGCGGGGATACTGCGGCTTCTACCACGATAACCTCGAGGACATTCGCAAGGCTTTTTTCAGTATCGGACCCCGGCTTCAACGAGAAAGATATCTCCTTGACATCCACGGTCACCCCAGTGAGACCCACATCTCCCCGGTGTCAGTGGTGTTCGACGAACAGATGTGGCTCAAGTATGTCTTGCAAAGCATGAAAGCCAAGACTGCCAGAAAAAGCGTTATGAACATCGCCTCAGCAATCTCCAAGAATCAGTCAAGAGCTCTCGCTGGTGACCCAGGCCGAGACGAACCGGAGTGGAATCCAAAAGAAGCAACGTACTTCCTCGCGTCCGTAGATCAAGGCGGCCTGCAAGAGAAGCCCACTGCTGAAGACATGCGTCGCCACTTCTTCCCCAAAGACATGGACATCTTCGAGCTCGGCACAGATTGGACTACCTTGCTCACCGCCGCAGCCATGAACCTCACCTCCATCGATCCTCCACACAAATACCCGGACAACGTCGCCGCGCCTCCAATGTTATTCATCGGTAACACGGGTGATACGAGGACTCCACTTTGTAATGCTAGGAACTGGCTCGAGAAGGTGTTCCCGAACGGTAGGCTTTTGACGATTGATGGGATTGGACACGGACTCAAGGGTGCCGATATCGAGGCGAAGTGTGCGAAGACGTATGTGTCAAAGTATTTCAAAACGGGAGAGTTACCGTCTGAGGGGACGGTCTGCAAGGGGCTTCAATTTCCCGAGTTTTAAGAAGACAAGACGTCTTGGGCGAGAGGGTTAATGTTAATTTATCGATTGATGAGATCTCAGTTAAGCCTGGATTGCTAGCGTCTAAACGATTGGTAGCTTCATTGTGCAGGCTGTGTTTTTGTAGATATGCTACGCAAGTGAGCATCACGTCTCACCTCAGCGTCAACCTTTGATGTTCTTAGACAGGTGCAGAGTGGACGATCATTCCATGAGTAAAGCCAACGATTAGAAATTGAATAGCAAAGCAAAAGAACTGTACCACTAAATCGCCTGGACGGCCGCCGGAGCTCACTCATCGCTAAGGTACATTCGGAGGAAGTACGACACGTCCACCTTGCGTTGAGTCTCGCAAACAACTTCGCTCTTTGCCCACGTTTCAGTCCTCTCCTTCAGTTGAAAGGCCTCCCTGCCATCGACCTCACTACTATCTTCTTGCCTGATCGGCGGATACTGTCTTTCAATGCTTTGCAGAGGCACTCCTCCAACCGTTGCAATTCTCTCAGTACTGAGATGACCTTCCTGATCAAAGCATCGCATCTGATCCCCCATCAGTTGCCAATCCAGCCTCCTGCTCATCCTTACCTACTTGTTTGATACCATCCTCGTACCCATCTACAGCGACGACATCATAAGCGTATCGCGAGACCTCTCACAGATACCGGATCGTTACGCCGACCCTCGGGTGAATTTTGGGGTATATGCATGGCGCCCTCGACCGTGTCCGGCCTTGCACTTTCATCTCTTTGGAGGTAGCCTTCGAGGGATAGTGCTTGCCGGAATGTGAAGAGGCGTGGATCCTTTTGTGAATTTCGGAGACTGGATCCAGCATCGTGTTCGCTGGCGTAGTCGCTTTGACTTGCGTAGGCTGGCTTCCTTGCGGGGGGGTATCGGATGGTCTCTATCTGCCTCCTCATCAAACAGGCCTTCCTGTCGACTCTGCCTTTCGAACCCCTCTGCCCAATCCTCCTCGATGTCGCGCTACTCGTCGGTCATATTAGCAAGGCTTGTGACGAGGTCGCTCGCCATGATCTGCCGAGGTCTCTGTGTTCTTGACGTCGGCTCCCTCTGCTTTCTTGTTTCAACGGCGCCGCTGGTCCTGTCTACTACCTTGGCATCAAGTGTGGGTGCTAACTGGCACATCCTCGCCCGAGCCTCCCTTCTGTACTCCGGATCGACGCCGTATGGTTCCAGTGGAGCTGACAGTCTGACGTTTCGTGGGACGTTCACCCCAATCCTCGCGCTGCTCGGTGGCTTGCGTTGACGGCGTCTTGGGTCGTCGGGCTGGGTGGCGACTTGCTGCCTTTGAATCTTCGCATTGTTCCGCCGACTGGCTTTGTCCTGAGTCGGCTCCCAGTAGCCACGCTGAGACGGCGCCATCCTCCTGGTGGTTCTACCCAGCCATGCCAATTGGACATAGTGAGACTCGCCTTATTGTCGATCCGGAGTGGTCAAGATCCATGATCTCTCAGCTCGTGGAGCAGGTCTCTCTTTCTGCTGGGCATTTCGCGGTCGCTCGATTCTTCCGATGCAGATGACGCCAGGATCCAAAGCGATCGGATGCTGTTGAGTGACAAACTGCATGGTTGAATGAGCGCATTGTGTTCTGTTACGATAGGCAGGCGCGGGAAGCTTGCAGGGGTCCGAAGCCCCAGGCTGTCAACGCCAAGCTTTCACATGCCCTGCAACAGAATCGACCCAAGCTCCAAGGAGCGGCAGACATACATGGTATGACCACACTTCCACATCGTTTAGAACAGAAACTCGATTGACTGGAGAAGATATACCGTATAGGTCCTTCGCAGGTCCCTGTGAAGATCCAGCACAAACTGCTCTGCGCACCTCTTTTTCCCATAATCGCATGTTCAGCTATTTGTAGTGTAGAGTGTATAATATTTCTGTAAAGATCATTATGTGTAGACAATAGGACATCATAACGGTGAGAGTCGGTTCGAGATGTCGTCAATTTCCAGCTGTGTTTTATCTTTCCGAAGCCGGTAATTCCATATCTTCATGAAGCGCTGTCGTCCTGGCAGTCGAATGTGGATCTGCTTCCCAGAACGGCTAGCTCAGTGGGCAGATGGATATGGAACTGTGAGTGGAGAATAATGCCAATCGTGTGTTGCAGTACGTGTTGTTTCTCACGTGAATGTGACATATTCTAGACTAGTCTGAAGGAGAACGTGAAGATCGTGAAGTGCATACAGCTCTGCAGCCGTTGCGCCAAGCGCCTAGCGCGCAGCGTGGGATTTGTTTTAATTCTTCGACTTTCCCTGCAAAATCTCTTTTCTCCCAGGCAACGGACAAGATGGCAGACCGTATGATCAGTTCACGAAACTTACTGGAAGCACGCATGCTGACCTCTCACAGAACACCACTTCTTTGCCACGCTGCCAGTCCGCCCACCAAGGTCGCAACAAATACCACCACCGCCGCCACCAGGAGCCAGAGCGACGACGACAGCAGCAGTAGCAGCAGCAGACACCGGGCCTCTGCCATCCTTGGGCGGTTCGGTAGGTAATATACCTACCGTTCTCGGCCAGGGCTCTGGCACGCCATTCTCACCTCCGCCGCTTCCACCAGCACCACCAGGACTTGGTGCCGTGGCTAACAACTTCGGGCCTGGCCAGCCTTTCAACTTCGACAGCACCCTCGCCGCTACCACAAGCGCGCTTACACGTGTTGAGGTGGACGAGAATCGGGAGATGACGGCGGAGGAGGCGTGGGTGAGCGAGAGCCTGGAAACAGACCTCGCCTCCCTGGAGTGGGAGATGGGGGAGGAGAAGAAGTTTGGGTGGGAGAAGATGGTTGGGGTGGAGAAGTCTGTCAACCCTCCACCTGCTTCCTTCGGCTATGATGCTGAAGGCTACGCTGCTCGCTGCGGCGGCAGGTCGCAGAAGGAGGAGAGGAAGGAGGAGTTGAGGGGGATGACGAGGAGGGAGAGGGCGGAGGTGAGGAGGCAGGCGGCGGAGAGAAAGAAGAGGAAGCAGTTGGCTCGTTGGGGGCGGTGAGCTGCGCCGACCTTGACCTGACTTTCCCTTTGTCTGTTTTTGAATTTGCATTCCCGGCGCTCCGGCGCGACCGTGGCCTTCTTCTGCTCACACAGTGCATCTCTTCCCAATCTCCTTTCTCCTGCCATTCATCTCGCTGTTCGAACTACACGAAGGTCCTGAATTCTCAGAGCTGTGAGCAAGCTGTGTCTGGTTGATGTAGCCTTCGCTTCAGCAGCGCTACTGCTTGTACGCTCCGATCATCGAAACCGATTTCACTTCTCATGTCTACATGGCAAAGAGGTACCTGGGATCGCCAAAAGGTGACAGGCTTGCTCACGAGCCGACCCTCTCCTGCTCAAACTGGTCATTTCTCTTCCATCTCGGCTTCTATACCATCTGCATCGTTTGTAGAACTACTCCAAGGAGCTGGGTCTACAGAGCTGCCGGCAAGTAACAAGTGATCAGCCCTAACCCCGGAACAATACTTATTGGCCTCGTTTCCATAGTGCTACCGCTTCTTCGCCCAGCTGTTTGATCTTTAGCTTCGCTGTGTATTTGAGCGGCAGGGGACACCCCAGCGCGTGAAGACTGCAATGTCCTTGCATCGCCCTCTTTCCTCTAGTCAACTACTTCTACGCTCTTCGCATCGGGTTTACTGGTACCTGAAGAAAGGCGGTCTTTAGAGCTACAGCCAAGCGATGCCTAATGTATATCATCTCCGTATCAACGCTATTTGACTTCGATTCCGAAGTGTTCGCGCTTCCACGCGCTCGCAACCAAGATCAGTCCCTTTGCTATCCTCAGACAGTAGCGAGATACCACGGGATGAAAAGAAGCGACAGTTTTGCTTCCGAGTTGGGCTTTTCCTGTCGACACTGCTCTTCTTTGTCATCTCCCTGTGCTCCATGACTTCCGGGCTCGCTGAATTGCAACTGAGCTCATCAGAGAGGTCAAGACGCTCGCGCTTCGGGCAAGTGATGCCTGATGAATCGAGCGAGCTTTAGGCGGTGTGCTAGATTTCATGCCACAACACTGTGCAAAGCAAGATGCTGGTCGAACGCCCTTCTCTTCATCCGAGCCGTCACTATGCTTGCAGGAGATGTGACCCACAAGCGAGAAAATACCCCAAAGGCATCTGTGCCCCCTTCTTAGATTTCAGAATGCTTGGAAAAGGGTCGGTTCGCAGAAATGCAGGTGTGTGATATCCTTCGGATACGGACCTAGTAGAATCGAGCAATCTTTCGGGCTCTCTTTTGAAACAGCGCTGCTACGATCGAACCCGGCCTCGCTCGTACGGTCAGACAAAAATAAATGCCATCCACTGTCCATTTGGTCGATCAGTGCCGATATCACACCACTTATGCACAAGTCGATGCTACGTGACTGCTACAGTAAAAAACAATGAGTGCGGCGAAGGCGCGGTCTGCTTAGCATAGTATCTGTTCTTCGCGATGTTCGATAGCGGTGACCATTTTCTCCTGGTTCAGACAAGCACACTTCCCTATGGTAGACTGGGAGCTATCTTGATACTAGAACAAGAGGAGACTTGAGATCAACCAGACCTTGCAACCCTCTCTGACGGCCGACTCCGCTCCGAGAGTCGTGTATAGATCGCCACTAATCATCTCATTTAAATGTGCCGGCTCATTGCCGACAGCCTAATAGCTTGGAATACTCAAAGTCTATACGAGTTGAACATGGCTGAGTACTTTCGCACAAAGAGCCCCCAGGTCACCTAAGCTATCTGCAGGTGTTCTATATTCCTTAGACTCCAGCTGGAACAGCGCTGCCCTGATCTTCAGAACATCTCGAACAAGCTACGAATTGTGAAGTAGAGGGTAGTTTTTGTGTCCTCGCCGATGATCCCGTTAGGTTTGGGTAAGCCTAGCAAAGTGCTCTTCCCTGCTAGCACTACTCTTGATTACAGTCGAAGAGCATAGCATGGGATATCTGGAACGCGATATGCCGTCTATGCTCAGGTTTTATTAAACTCTGGTCTACAACACGTCTCAGAAAGACGTCCGATTTCAGCTGTGCTATTGGTCCATGTTTGGAGACTCTGGACTTTGGGATGTGGTGGAGAGGAGCGAGAACGAGTCCACGATCCATCTCGCTTCCGGCTTCTTCGACGTTTGTTCAAAGACCGAGAGCACTGAGGTCGCAAGAGCTGCTGGAAGACGATTTCTAGTGAAACAATCAATGTTGATTCCAATTCGGATATTTCTTTAAAGCCTGCCTGGAAGCCCTTGTATTTCTCTTGGGGGTGTTTTGAATTTCGAGCGTGGGACGGGCACAGTCTGTCCGCTTAGTCCACGGGGAATGATCTTGCCATAGTACGTCTTCTGCTGCATACTAGCACACTTCGATCGAGTCCGACTAGATCTGTTACTAAAGCGAGAACTGAGCTGCTGCCGGGTATGATCGCCAGATTTTCTGTCATTCAGCTTCTCTATGCAGATTTTCGATCCTCTTCTTGTTACTGATACACTGTAACCTCCTTCAACGATGGAATGCATACCCTTAACTCTCCGGATACGCTCGTATCTTGAGATGCGAAAAGTGGCTGTCGGTAGGTTGTGACCTCTCATGCACGCCTATACCACCACTATTAGCTTTCAATTACACCTGCATGTTGACATCTTCCATGCTTCGTTCCTTGAAGTCAGCGTAGAAGGTCCATTAGGAATAGGACTCTCGAGGACAGCACCTAGAACGCGCCTGCCTTTGAGACTCGAGAGCGCTTGTGACACTGAAACGCCGACCTGGACCCTAGATGAATCGGTCCATGGCAAAGCTGATTTCTGATTGGACGCACGGGCCTCACTCACTCGCGAGCTTGCATGTGATTGCAGCTAGCAGCGCGCCATCTGTCGCCGTATAAAACACCACCTTCGAATTCAATCTTGTCATGCTTCTTCTACCTACTTCCACACCACCAGCACCCTCGAGCACAGCAAGCGCCTTCACCACCTCCTCTCCCAACACCACCCCTGACGCTTACACTGTGCCAACCATACCTACCGACAACTAGAAGCAACATGCGCTTCCTCAAGATCGCCGTCGGCGGCTTCGCCATCGCCGCTTCGGCCGCTCCACAGGCACGTAACTAGCCTGATGTATCGTACGCCCGCAGAAACTGACTAATGCGTAGGCGACCTCTTCTGTCATCCTCGACTCGACCGTCTCGGTTGTCGGTGGCCCGACCTCGGTCAGTATAGGATATTTCTTCGCCACATGTTATGCCAAGCTGACTGCTGCAGGTCGTCTCAAGCTCTGGCAGTGTCGCCAAGTCTATGATTGCACCAGACAGCTTCATCCAGCAAGCTGAGGTAAGCCTGCGTGCTCTTTCACTCGCGAGCGCCGCACTGACACGTCTACAGAAGTTCTCGAGCACCTCAGGTGTGGTCGCCATGGCCGGCATGAAGGTCGACGACGACTTCTTCGTGCACATCGCCGACGATGGCGTCGTCCGCTCCTGGGCTGCCAACGGCACGGTCATCGACGCTATCCGCCTCACGAACCGCCAGCTGCTCGAGCAGATCGCCAATGCCCCACTGCAACTCAAGCCATACGTCCATCATCTCGAGAAGGTGTACGCCAACGTCGATGGCCACGATGTCCCAGAAGACGAGCTCTACCACCCGACTCGCATGAACACTCCCACCAAATTCGGCGGCCCGACTGTCAACGAGCGCATCGACCTCAAGCTCGACGCCGAAGCCAAGAAGATTTGGGAAGAGTTGAACATCACCACCGCGGAGGAGACTGTCGAGGCATTCAAGACTGCGCAGTCTGCCAATCCAGCGGATGTCCTGCGTCGCCAGGCTCAGAATCCACGGCAGTGCCTGGGTAGAATTTGCGCGCGCACCTCTAGTTGCCGATTCCTGGGCTGTGCGGTCTGCATGGACTGGGACATCATTCTGATCTCCACTATGACCTGCGCGGGACCAATCATCCCACCAACAGTCGACGGATCTCCTTGAGGCTCATGGAGGAGAATGAGAGCCGAGCGGTAGGGCGAGGCTAGCATATGGTACTATCACGAATTGCGTCCACGAGCTGAGGATCGGCGAGCTTGTGCCGAGAAGCTGCGAGGTGCTTTCATGTTGTTTGATTTTGCTGCGATGGGTGCTGAGCTTGGGGTCGAGGATCGGCACTGAGTGCTGGGAGGCTACGAGATTGCAGCAAGATACTGCTATTACGAAGCCGCCGCGTCTATTTGCGCAGGCGAGCGAGATACCATAAAAGCGAATGAGAGTGTTTGCTTACTTTCTGGTCTTCTGCTGTGATTCCCGTCGATCTCCATGCCGCTCTACTCCGAGTGCTGCATTTGGAGGTTCTCTCGTTTTGTGGTGATGATCCCGTCTAATGGTTTGCAAGTTGGCCCTATTTAGAGGGCTAAGCGAAGACCGTAGTCCTCTCGATCACATCTCGAATCTCCGTCCGTACATTTCTCATATCTCGAGGTATCCGCAATGCCGAGCCCGCCGGGCCGACTATGGCGGTTCGACTTATTGCTGACAATGATGCCATGGCAAGAAGGACGACACAATGTGATGTTGAGACATCGTAGGTGGCGCCTGGTGGCGAGAAAAGTCTCGGGATATTCCCCTCTACCAACAAGCATTACGCCGACCCGGGAAATGATGAACCGTCCTTCTTCTTTCGACAAGGCGTCGAAGCTTGAATGATATCGTGGAGGATCGACAGTGGGAAAATTCTGCATTTGTCAACACTACCGGTGTCGATCATCACCTCACTCAGCTGGAGCCGATGGCTTGGCAGACATCGTCGAAATCTAGCAAACCATCCCCATTTCTCCCTTTCACCTGCTCCAATCACAGTTCTCTTATTTGTCTTGCTTTCTTGCTGCTAGAGGGTCTGCTAGAGGTGCGAACGCATTCAAGCTTGTTTGCAACCTTGCTCACACAACCTCTCTCGGAGTCTCGTGTTCAGCTGTGGAATCTACTAATCTGGTCAGATGCCTGTGATTCGTGAGCATATCGTTAACATCCTGTACATGGCAAGATGGCTGTGCTTGAAGGTGGATGATGAACCCTGCATCAGACACGAGACGGTATGTCAATGTCGATCGCACGTTGTGGGAACGCTTCAAAAGGCGACGCAGCCTACAAATGTAAAGGTGCTCTGCTGTCGCAAACACGTCCTTCCAACCTTCGATAGCACAACCTTTGACAAGACGCAGTCCATACGATGAAGCTCTCCACAACCCAGGCCCTTCTCGGAGCAGTACCTTTGGCCGCTGCCTTCCCAGCCGCGGTCTTTGAGGCTGTCGCCAACCCCAATGATCCTGCCCTGGCAGCAAGGGCGGAAGAAATCCGATCTCAGCTCGAGACACGACAGGTCGCCGCCGACAGCGCTACACAAGTATTCGAGCCAGTCCCCATCTTCAACGAAAAAGCTCAGTTCGTCGATGTCGGTCCAGGCAGCGGGCACGAGTACGTGGCGCCAGGACCAAACGACCTTCGCGGCCCATGTCCAGGCCTGAACGCCTTCGCCAACCGTGAGTAGACCCAATGGACAAAAGCCCTCTTGTCTCACTCTCAGGGGCCAATCGATTCATTCGGTTGCCGACGGCTTTTCCACGCTTAGAATGTCTGCTAATGTTTCTACCCTTTTCGTTTAGATGGGTTCCTCCCACATAATGGTTACGCAACCATCACGCAGTTCATCGATGCAACTACGAACGTCGTTGGTATGGGACCCCAACTGGCAGGCTTTCTTGCCGTGTTAGGTGCCACTATCGATGGCGATGGTCTTTCATGGTCTATCGGCGGCACACCAGGAGCTGGGATTGGAGGTCCACTGTCTGGCCAAGGTCATGGTATCTCTGGCTCCCACAACAGTATGTCCCCAGATGTTGACTTGACGACGAGAAACAACTGACGTTTGCGCAGAATACGAGAGTGACGCTTCGCCCACACGAGGAGATCTCTACCAGAGCGGCGACGACTACAAGACAATCGCCAGCCAGTTCCAAGAACTCATCAACACCTCACCAGGTGGCGTCATCACCCTTGACTCGTTGACCAAGCATCGCTCCAACCGATTCGACCACCAGATCGCCACCAACCCATACTTCTTCAACGGCCCATTCACCGGTGTCCTCGTGCAGCCCGCCGCTTACACCTTCATCTACCGCTTCATGGCCAACCACTCCGCAGCAAACCCCTACGGAGAGCTCACCTACGATGTGATGAAGGCATGGTTCGGAATTTCCGGCGACTCCGGCAACTACGTGGCCAACCAGGGCCAGGAGTACATCCCCATGAACTGGGTAAGCATCAGCATCAACCTCGAAGAAAAATCTGCAAACACTTTGCTCACATCTACCCCAGTACAAGCGTGCCGTGGAGTATCCATACGACAACGAATACTTCGTCACCGACGCCGCCAACGCCGCTGCGCTCTACCCCAAATTCCTCAACGTCGGAGGCAACACCGGTACTCCCAACTCCTTCAGCGGCATCGATGTCCGCAACATTTCAGGCGGCGTCTTCAACAGCGGTAGCCTGGCACAGGATAACAACTTCGCTTGTTTCGCATATCAATTCGCCACACAAGCCAAGCCAGACCTTGCACTCGCTGCTATCACCCAGCTCACCAATGCCGTCGGAAGCCTCACGAGCAAACTCGGCTGTGCTCAGCTGCAGAATGCGGATGACGCGCAGTTGATGCAGTTCCCTGGGTATGCCAGGTCGACGAAGGATGGGATTACGAATTAAGATGTACTCAAACCGCCATTTCTATTGTGCCTTTTTTTTCGTTCTTCTCTGTCTGAGTAATATATCCTCTTTGCCTAGACGCGATGAAAAGAGAAAACGAGAATCGTAAGTTTTCAAAACGTTATCCTCCTGAGTGGTCTACCGTCCAGCGTGAGATGCTTGCGATACATCTCCATCTGCTTCAGTGGTAGCAGGTGAGAGTGACGCCGACTTTGCCGCTGCCAGAAGACTTGCTTGCAAGAGACGGTATACCACGATTACCCGTTAGCTCATCGGTGATGCGTGCTGGCTTGGTCCAGCAAACTCGTCATCCTCCTCATCGTCTTCGTCATCTGATACTTGACGTCTGCTGCGTGGAGGCTGTGTTGTACGACCTCGCTTCGTCAATTGGGTTGGACGGGTGACGGGAGCTTCCGAATCGCTGTCTTGAGCGTCCTCGTTGCCATACTCGGCAGTCAAATCGACGATGTTGGCTTGGGATGGTAGGTTCTTCCACGCACGCTGTGCAGGTGGTGCTTGAGGCGCGATACCGCCATGTAGCGGCCGACCTTCTTCGTTGACGTCGAAGCCGATGGTGAGTGGTAGTTGAGCTGGCAATCCATCGCCTGGCATACCGAACTGGAGCTTGGGATCGGTCTGATTGCCGACTGTCATGATGTCGATGATCCGCTGAGGAATCGCATCACCTGGGCTTAGTGACCTTGTTGACAAAGTTGGTCAGATTGTCATTCGGATTGGCAACACCGACGGAGAAGTCGTAGTTTTGATTGTCGTGTGGACGCTTCTCCGGCACGGTTGGAGGACACAGAGTGATTCCAAGTTGTGTGGCCCATGGTTGGATGATGGAGGTCAGTGTCGCCAGATCATCTAGCTCCGCTTGGGTGAGTGGTGTACGATTAAAGTCAGACACTCTGTCTCATAGGGACTCTCTTTGCACTCGGATGAAACGTATTCCAATCGACGAGATTTTCAATCCATGTGTCTTGTTCCCACTCTTTGGGCCAAGAGTCTCCATCACACGAATCACCGGGGGCGTATTCAACTTTGATTGAAATAGACGGTCTCTGCGATGGGTGATTGGCGGTTCGGGCTTTTGCGCTTCCTTTGCAGGGAGCGGCTTGTTTGGCGTTGTGGTGAGCCGACACAAGGGACCATCCGAGCAGAAAGCCTTCCTCACATTGCTTCCAGGGAACAATAGCCTTGTGCCCCTCCCTTTGTCATTGTATCGTCAGGTGCTCGAGATGCCACCTCGGACAGAAGACGAGAATCAGACCGTGGAGAGTCGCAAATACCTAGCAGCTGACCAGGACCGTAGTTGCGCTTTTGGCTGACGCAGAAAGCGAAAGCATTCGCAAGCCTTACAACGAGTAAAGTACCCTTCGCTAGGCTCTGAGTGTCTGACATTGTGCTCACCTCCATCAGCTAGAGGATGCCCGCATTGCTCTCCGAACCCTTCTCTACTCTCGGGCACGATAATGCCATACTTTATGAGATATTCTTCTCTATCGCTGTTTTCGACTTATGTGGAGTGCGCGAGACTTCGCCTTTAGTCTTCTCTCTCGTTGCATTCGGTGAAGTGAGCTGGTTCTCAAGTCTGGCATCGAACTGGCCCTGGAGCCGGGCGTTGGTGAGCTTGCTGCGCTTCTCGATTGCCATATTAGCCATACATTCGATAGACGCTCTGGCCCAATATCAAACAAAAGACACCATTGAGCTGTTCAAGGCGGTGGACATGGACATATGATGCCATTGCGTGAGCTTTGGCCCCTGACCCCTGTCCACACTAGTGCTCTAGCGCCGTTTCCACGCATATATATTCTGCCAGCCTTCTCACGCCCTCTCTCTCCTTTTCCCTCCACGACGACATGAGCAACATGCCGTCAGAAGGACTTCCGACGGCACCAACGCCACCGCCGTCGCCTCCGAGCATCATGGCTCGGATGGCGGCGGCTGGTGCTGGGTATGTATCTTCCCCTTTCCTTCTCTTTTGGCTGATCTCGCGACGGCAGCGGCGGTGGCAATGGTGACGACTCTCTGACTCTGACTCTGACTCTGCGTCGACCTTGGGGTATGTATGTGAACGAACGATTCCTCTCCTGCTGACAACTCCGTGTAGCCCATCAACTCACTGGCGATCGCTGGCGTTTGGAGGGCATCGAGACACGAAGGTTGCGCGTGCCGTATCATTAACGACTCCACACGGTGAACTGATTCCGTGGCGACATCTGATGCCAGCAACAGCACAACCATCGTGGTCGCATGTGTGACGGCCATCGGGCCTCCCTGGTGTGAACCTTTCACGCAACACATCAGCGCCTTGCAGCGCACAGAAAGAGACACATGACCATTCTACGTACGCAGAGAACGACCGAACTATTGACGGCTGCTGAACGAATGGAAGAGCCGCTGGAGATACTGCTGTCCGCCTGCCCGGCAGTACCTCGTTGCTCGGCTCACATATGCCCTCAATTTCCCAACATCGCAGAAAAGCACTCTCGGGTAGCATAAGATCAAGGAATAGCCATACAGGTGTCTAGTTCGAAAATGCCTTGATACTGGTGAGAATCGTGGCAAGACTTGGAAACCCTGATGGTGAGTATTGGAAAGGGGGATGGTTGAGCAGCTGAAGTTGCGGAGAACAGGACAGGAGTAGAGATGGCTACATGAGGTGATATCAAAGGGGAGCGAAATGCCACGAACAACGCACGTTATTTCGACGTCGCCATAGTCACGAAACGCTAGACGCAGAGTCGGCGCGACCACCCGGTATAGAGACGGAGAGACCCTGTCAGCTCTCCTCCGCCAGCTCACCTCTGGGTCCGGACTGCGCTGGCTCGATGGGTATAGTCGCTGCTCGGGAGAAGTCCCAACTCGGGTCAACCTCCAACAAGGACCCAAGGGTATGGATGGCAGAAGGAGCTGGACGAGGACCAAACATCTCGACGTGATCCTTCTTCATGTCCTGAATCTTGTGAGCGAGGTCAACATGATCCAAAACAGCCTGCTGCTTGGACGTCGGGTGGCCTTTAGCTTCAGCCCGTGCGGCTTCAGCAAGGTCTTGTTTGATCTGCACGATCGCATCGAGATCGATCTTCAGCCTCACGCTGTAGATCTCATCTTTGCACGCGGAGAGATCTCGTGTAAGCTCGTATTCTTGGTCTTCGGCACGGCCAATGATCTTCTTCATGCGAATGCTGAAGGTGGACTTGTTGATCGAAGGCATGTTTTCCCTTGGCCTGGATGGTATGATAGCTGATGGCCAGATATCGGCTGTTGGATGAATCCAGAGAAAAGCGTAGGTTGCCAATAAGCACTGAAGTTTTGCGGTCAAAGGCAGGATATTACCTCTTTGTATCATTACAATGACATTCTTGCTGATCTAAGATCAGGCACAAAGATCAGTCTTTCGAGTACAACAAGGAATGTATCGCAGCAGAGCCTCGCAAGAATGGATTGTGAGATCTGGTCGATGCTATGGTGGAGAGGTGAATTCAAGTGAGCCCTGCCTCTGCCGCCTGGCAAGAACTTCTTCCTCCTTGCAACCAATGCCAACACTACTGCAATCACCATCGCAATCAGAGCTCAGCACAAGAGCCCTCGCGACAACATCAAACGCACAGTCCGTACAAGAGAACATATTACACGTCCTTCGACCACGATGGCTCCCAACAGCAGCTTCAACCTCCCCTTCAG
This sequence comes from Pseudocercospora musae, assembly GCA_001578225.1. NCBI lineage: Eukaryota > Fungi > Ascomycota > Dothideomycetes > Mycosphaerellales > Mycosphaerellaceae > Pseudocercospora > Pseudocercospora musae. Next base: position 10,804 of record LFZO01000125.1, on the reverse strand, counting down.
ACCGAGCAAGGAACAAGTAGCCGCTGGCCGGCCTACACTCTGTTTCAGACCGAAAGCCTCGTCAACGAATGCGGCTATAGCTAAGACGTTCTGTTGTAAAAAGCGACGCCGCTTCTAACCCCAAGTTAGAAGTAGCTTATATAACTTTATCTTACAACAGTGCATAGCCATGCTGCTTGGAGCCGCGGCCGTACGACCAAGGAAGACGGAACACCAAAACTGCTCGGATGAAAAAGAAAAAAGAAAGGGATATTCCGAGCTATATAGCATGCGTGCCGTGCATGCAGAAGAAAGAGAATGTGAATAGAAGAAGAAGAACTTCCACCGCTTTTTTATATACCATCTTCTTTCTTCTTCTTCTAATGACCCCGACAGTTAAAGCCTCCATTATCCCGAATCGCAGTCCAAACACCATTCAAAGTCCGATTGATCTTTCCCTGTCTGTTCCGCATGGCGTTGAAGGTCATCTTCGTCATGCCACGGCTATCGGCGTTACATCGAACCATTGACGGCAAAGCACCGGACTTCTTGAGACCTTGGATGGCGGCGTCGCATTTAGATTTCATGTAGTAGCGACCGATACTGATGTCGTAGTTGATGACGAGGCCGTGGTCGGTGGATTTGCAGGATTGTTGATTCATTGGGGCTGCGGCGGCGAAGGCCAGGGCGACGAGGCAGAAGAGGGCGAGGAGGCTGCGGAACATGGTTCTTTTTTCTTGGTTGTCGAGATTGGTTTTTACGTGTGTGTATGTTCGAAAAGAGTGTGTTGTTATTGTTGTACAGGCCTGCTGTTATGTTTAGGTTGTGTATTGAGGGAATGTGATGGTCTGGTGTTCTGTTGGCGACGCTGTATGATAAATATACACATGATATTGAGGATGAGGGCAGACAAAGAGCTGGTGCTCCAGATGGCTGTAACAATCGACCTTCTCGTTCATACCCATGATTGGATTCTTGGCATGGCTTTGTCCGACGAAGCTCTTGTACCACTCCTATTGACACTCGTTTACGGCAGAGATGACCTTTGAGCGAGTTGTCTCCGCCTGTGGGATTTCGATCCGGCCTTTGATGGTCGTGGCCGGGCGCGGCTTGTGAGCGAAAATCTTAGCCGAGAGAGCGCAGTCTCCAGACAAGATTGGTTGATGGCCGAGGTGTATTCGGCATGAGTCCAGACTGTCGTTTCATGGGAGGAGGGACAGGACATATCAGAGTCCTAATGAGACAGCTGGTGGCGACGGTCAAGGAAAATCGTGTGCCGGAATCGAGATCCGCTCCATTCGTTTCAAGTTTCATTCTGTCGAGCAGGCCAACTGAACCAAGCACTCCTTTCAGATTTTTATCGAAAGCTAAATTCATTTTGCGTGTCCCAAGTATCTCATCACCCCACGATCTTCACATTGAGCATCGGAAATTCTCCCCTGCGACGTTGTATTGGGCCTCGATCGTCATGCCATACCGCCGAGGTAGCGACTCTGGGCCTCGCGCGGGAAGTTGAGAGGGTCGGCGTTCCTGTGTAGGGTCGCAGCTGTGGACCAGAGTCTCCGTCAGGATGATTCTTCGCCGTTTTAAGGGCGGACACTTTCGTATCGAGCAAGCGTGCATAGGGGCGCAGATGATATCGGAATGGCCGAGGCTGAAGGTTGTCGTGATCTTGATTCAGCTGCGTTGGTGCCGTGGACTGTTAGGTCTTTCAGGGGCCCGTTGCTTTGCTCGAAGCTCAGATCGGGTTGGTATGCCAGACGTGCATCGGGCAAGGACCACAAGTCTTGGAGTGTTGTGATCGCATTATATCAATTGGTAGTACCCTGACAGGCTCTCATCTCTTGTGAATACAGAGATGGAGTTGCAGTTGGAAGAACGAAAGGCTGCTGCGCACGGTTGGCACGGCGAACATTCCCCTATGACGAACTTTCCGAAGCTCACACTGATGCAAGAGACCGTTGCCCAGGCTCGCTTAGCAATTGAGTATTATGTACGTAGAGCAATTCCCTTCATCAACAATCACCTAGCTACAAAGCCGCGTGGTCTAGCGGTATAATTTGCGCTCAATTCCTTAGGTAAGTATCCCCATCCTCCAACAGTCTGTGAATCATGTATGTCTCTAGCAGGATGGCAACTGCATCGACTGAGACTCACGGCGATAAAGAAACCCCGTCCGGTGGGGATTTCACTACGCAGGTGGTTGAGCGTTCATCCGAGCGTTCAGCGGAGCCTGCGTAGAAGTTTTGTTCTTCCACCGGCTGTTTTCGAACTCGTGAGGTGTATGAATCTTCACCTTTTTGCTTCGCCGCCAGTTCATTGACCATGTAGTCGCTCTCAGTGCCATTGCGTTTGGTCTAGATACTCGCGGCAGAGCTGAATTGGCCACGAACACGCATTGAATGATGATCCTTCTTTATTTCCTTTGGTGTGTTCCCAGCGGCAGTGTTGCCCACGATCAGACAGCTGACTCGTGCTTTCTGCACACACGAGTGCCGCAGCATACGACTGAGGGGATGGCTTGATTCAAATACGAATGATCGCCTTGGCCTCCGCGCCGCCAGCAGACTGTCCACCTTCCAGAACGCAGTACCGCAGAGTTTGATCTCGGTCTGTCCGTTGAGACGTCTTTGATCAAAGAGGGAGGAACTGAGAAACATCTCCCATAAGTCATCGAGTATGCTTCTCCAGTGCTTGAAGATTAAACAAGTCGGGGATCGAGATCGAAATCGAGTCGAAAGCTAGGCAGAAAACGTCGCTGGATCTCATACTATTGCATCCTTCACCTTCCCTTATCACACCGGACGAAACGAGCAAGTGATGATTCAATCCGGCAATGGTGACTTCAAGCAGCATCGAATCGTTAGCTTGGGCCGGGTATTGCACCAACCCCCCAAAGCATAGCCACCAGGCAGCAGCGAACTGACACTGCGGCCACTCAGCTGAACCCGGTTCGACTTCTCAAGGCATATCACCGCATCTCAGCCCCGAACGACACTCGCGACGAGACAGCACCAGCAAGCGTTGGAACAACAAAGAACCAGTTCTTTAAGCCTACACAACACACAGAAAGTGCTACGGTTGAATGTCACAATGCCTTTGTCTCGATACAATTGATTCACGCTCTCTTCAGACACTCGACGGTGTCAATGGGGGCGAATAGGAGATCTGTGCGCAACTACATTTCAAATCTTGGTTGATAACAGGGACAGAATCGCCTTGCCATCACGCCGAATCGTCGAAGTAACCTCTACCTTCCAAAGATCAGGCCACCCCAAGAGCAGCACCATTGTCAATCGAAACGCAGATCATATTCATACCGCCGAGGAGCGAGCTGCTGGTCTAAGAATCCTCAAGCCAATCGTGCTCAACGACTTCCTTCTCTTCGATCGGCACTACGCAAACTTGAGCTTGGCCAAGCGCCTGGCTGTCGACACTGGTGTGGCTGGCTGGAAGCTCTATATGAGTCTTCTACGGCATGCTCGACCAGACTATACAACTTATAAGTAAGCCGCCAGTTGAAGAAGGGGAACTCGCCGGGATGCGACCTCACCCCAATGGTGGATATGGTAGCAGCGGTACCACGCACCTTTCTGTCGCTAGAGGTGTTCGTGTTTGAGATGTGGTCGGCCGAATCACCATCATGCAAAGCAATGGACTGATGATGGGCGACCTTACCATTCCAGGCCCTCTCTTCGTGTCAACTGAGCAATGGAACAATGTTGACGCTTTGCCGAGGAAACCAAATCGAAAACCTGCAGAGGCCTTTTGCTTCAGCGTTGCGAGACACGCTTTCACAGACTTTGCCATTGCAGCAGCCGTTCTATCGCACTTCGTACAGAGGGGAAGATCAGCCTGAAGTTCAAATGATGCTGGGAAAGCAAATTAACCGCTGCGAATGGTCTGTGCTGAGTTTTGCGAGATGTTTTTGCATCCGCGTTATGCTGTTGTTTCCTACGACATGCAATCGCTTACGAAGTCCCAAGTCTAGTCTCTCTTGCTCCCAACGAAAGTCCAGTCGCAATGGCTCCTAGAACAATATACATAAAGTCTCATCGTTGACAATCATCTTCTGGTGTGCGGCCAGGAGCTCTACGGACATGCATGCCCGTTTCTCACGTCTGCCATTGTGTTGTTTTCCATCTCTCACTCTCCGTACACTCTCACACACACAAGACTTCACACTGCCAGCCACCACTACTCACACCACCACAATGACAGCCGCACAAGAAGTCTTCGACACCGTGGAGCTGCTCGAAATCATCCTCCTCCGCCTCCCAATCGCCGCCATCGAGAAAGACCGGCGCGTCTGCAAGTTTTTCAGAACCGTCGTCGACACCTCTCCGGTGATCACCACCACCAAGCGCAAGACCAAGAAGCAGCGTCGCCGCGACAAGAGGTAGCCGTTCAATTTCCATCAAATCCCCAGATACACACCTGGTTAAACGGTGGTGGCTTTGATGTGGTCACGGTCCTGGAGTTCGAAACAGCAGCAGCAACTCAAGCAGGGGTAGGGTAGCGAGGTGGTGATGTCTGACCAGTCACGGATAGCTTTTGCCCACTTCTTGGTGTGCTGCAATTCCCTGCTTGACACTTGATCATGACGCATTGGTCTCAGAAGTTCTGTGCTGGTCCTGTGCCACCCGGCATTCAGTAAAAAGCTCACCGATCTTCGAGAACAAGAAGCGCGCATGAGGTGAGATTGCGTGTGGATCCTCATGCCTTGTTGTATTCACAGTGATGACTATTTTCAGCTCACGAACACTTCTTCGCCAAGCATTTCGCCATTAGCATCATTCGAGGGGAGACTGGCACAGAGTCGCAGATCAACTGGGGCGGGAGGTGACGAGTGGAAGCAGCAAATTGTCTACCCTACACGAAGAAGAAGAAGAAGAAGAACTCCAGCGAATTCTCGATGGACAGGACGTCGACGAGGTATACAGCGATATACTCCGGAAGAAGGCTGCGGCAATCAAGGGCATTGATAGGGAGCTGGCTAGACAACGCAAGCGATGTGCCTACCAAGCGGTTTCGGACCATGCCAAGGAGACCAAAGCAGCTGAAGCAATCGAAGTTGAGGGACTTGAGCAACCAACCGAGGCTGGCAGCGGTGGACCTGAGCAAGAGACTGGTGGCGACGCTGGTGGACCGACCGGTAGCGGACATGAAAAATACAGCGAGGTGGGCATCATGAACGATGGGGTAATCAGAGTCGAGCGTAACTTCGTCGACCTGCTGGCCCAAGTCAACGAGACGGCAGACCCATTGAAGGACAAGGTTATGAAAGGCTACAAGGAAGTCAACCAACCGCTGACCGACATCCTCGACATGCACCAACAAAGTGGTCCGTCGAGTCCTCTTGGCTAAACGGGTGGCTGCAAAGAATCTGCCAGGCTTGTATCGCCCAGCCTTGAGGATTTCATAGGGAGACCGCGCTTCGCATTTCTCACATAGCGTTGGCTGTGAAAGCCATGGTCGTTGAGGGTTAGAGCGCTGCGTGCGAGGAATTTCATGTCACAACCATTGGTTGCCATACAGTGGTCTTTCTGCTAGGACGAGTCATGCAGATACCTTTTGCTTCGTCCTTGGTGCGAGGTTCATGACACTCAGCTCGACATCGACAGTACTAGAGTGGAACGATCAAGACACAGTCATGATTAGCAGCAGGTTCACTATTGCTTTTCAAACAGTCTACTAGGCCAGGAAGAAGTCGGTCAGATCTTTCGCCAATCTCTGCGGCTGCTCCAATGCCAAAGAGTGGCCGCATTCCTGATAGATCTCCGACCTGACCACATCGTTCGCAAACTCTCGTGCACACTCCTCTACCTTGGGGCCGAAGAACTCCGGAGCGCCAATGGTCATGACAGGTATTGTCAGCTTGTCCTTCGCGAGGGCCCGATTAATGTCGGCATTCTTGAAGCCGGCTCGGTACGTGTCAAGTATGCCTCTCAAACAGCCCGGTTGCTTGACACATTCGATCCAATGATTGAGCGCTTTGGGCTCGATGTTGGTTGGATTGTAGCATTCCTGCTTGATGAACATCTCCCAGAACTCGAATTCCTTTCCTCGGATGAGCATTTCCGGGACATGCGGGATGGCGAAGAATCCGAGATGCTGTGGGCCAAGGAAGTCAGCCAAGACAAGTCTGTATATACATATATTCTTACCCAGCACCAAACCCCATCCTCCCGAAACTGCGCCGTCACGTTCTCCCTCGTCCAAAACGAACTCTCCTCCAGCCCGAGCCCGCTCAACAACATCTCACAGAAACTCAACTTCAACACCCGATCCCGATAAAGTCCCGCCACAGCATAAGCGTAATCCGCCCCGCGATCCTCTCCGTGGAGATAAAACTTCTCATGACCCAACTGCGTCATCAGCTCCGCACAGTCGGAGGCTTGTTCCTTGGAATCATATCCATCCGTGGTCGGGGGCTTATCCGTATATCCAAACCCTCTGAGATCTGGTGCCACGAGGGTGAAGTGTGGAGTCAGGAGGGGAAAGACGCGATACCAGTAGAAGCTGTTCTTGGGTGTTCCGTGGAGGAGGAGAAGTGCTGGACCTGTTCCTGCTGTGATGTAGTGCATTCGAATGCCATTCACTCGGCGACGGCCGTGGGTCACGGGCTGGGCGTTGTGGTCGAAGGTTTCTGCGAGTTCTGAAGCCATTGTTTCCAATCTCGCTGTCTCTGGATGGGACTTGGGCTGCATGTCTTCTGGAAACAGTGTTGGGGATGTCTTCAGCATAGATACATCATCGTCCAAGGCCATCGCTACCCCGCAAGATGGGCGCTTCGGGTTACTCCAAGCGTCGTAACGGGGTTGCGGAAGTGGCTTTCAGACCAGATCCAGTTATGACGAGCGCTGAACAAGCGGCTACACCTGCGATATTGAGGACATGGGCCTGGCTGACTACTTTCGCAATCCTTGCACCGCGTCTTGGCACTACCTACGAATCATGTTGCTTCGGCATTGCGAGAACTCCTTCGTGTGCCCACTTCCGAGTCGGCTTGCATCGTGGAAGAATTCTTCCAAAAGGACAGATGTGAGAACGGCTGGGATTGTAGCTAGTACTATTAATTATATCCCCAGGGCATCGTTCATCGATCGGTTGAGTAAGCTTCGCACTAGCCAGCCATCCCCTGCTTTCACATGTGACCGTGCGACTCTATTTCAACGTCGGAAGTTCTCTTGCGTTCGTTCAGCTGTCATTCAAACCGCTCAACATCTTCCTGTGCCAGCACCGGGAGAGTCTGCAACTTGACCCACTCCTCTTGCTTGGCAGCAATAACTCCTGGAATCCGAATCCTCCCAGTGCCATCGTACTTCTTCATAGTCGCGAAAAGCTGTCCAACCGTCACGAAGAAGGAATCGTTGTCAGAGACTCTCTCCGCAGCCATCATCGTCATCCAGACAATTCTCCCGTCGCCCGGGCTAACCACTTCGAGCTGGATGCTGTTTGTTGGCGGTATAGTGATGAATGTGCTCGTGCGTTCGATCATGTCTTGGCATACGGTCTGGTCAGCATCGTCGCTCGACTTCTTCTCACCACTGAATGTTGGCTCGAGGAGAGCGAAGCCTGCTTTGGCTTGCTCGGCAGCGCTGGTGTAGCGGAAGCATCGCTGGAAGATGTTCTGGTTGAAAACCACGACGTCAAGGAGGGCGAAATGGCCGCTGCTCGAGATCCTGCCAAATTGGCTCTTGCGGTTCATCTCGTGGATTATGACTTGCAGAGTGAAGAGAGTTCGGCTTTTTGCGAGTCGGTCATCCAGACGCACCAGGACTGCATTGCTCTTGAGATTCGCGTCCACCAGGACCTTCTGTTCTGCAAACGCCATGCTGTCCAGAAAGATCGTGCTTTCCACCTCTTCAAGGTGCATCATGCGCTTGAGGTCGTTGCAGGAGGTGAGGAGATTTCGAAGGTCGCGTGGGTTGAGGTGCGATGCAATCTGCCTGATGAGGTCGCCATTCTCCTCTCTCGCAATGAAGGGCAGCTTGTATTTGCCGTTTCTGCGCACAAACGCCAGCATTTCGTCGGTCACAATGATTGTATCCGCGAATTCGATCTGTATGCCGGCAGTTAAATCTCCACCGAATTGTGATACGGCGCTACAGAGGTTGTAGAACTCCACGCTAATGATGTTCTTCGGCTGTGGTTCGAAGACAATGCGGCCGTAAGGTTTCCTGTAGTTGTCAAGGTCTGCCGGATTGGCTGAATTCCAGACGAACACCTTGCCAGTCGCTCGTGTGCCGTAGAGTAGCGGTAGCCATGTGCAGAGAGACTGATTGTTGACTTTAGCAAGATCCAACTTGACTCTGGCTCTGGCATCGTAAGCCGAGAAAACGGATCGGTCTTCACTTTCTGGCCAGGTCTCTTCCAAGATGAGTCCGTTAAGTATCGCCGGTCGAACAAAGGTCCAGCCCTGTCGCTCAGAGGCGACCCTGTCCGTTTCAGGGGCAACGCGAATGATCTCCTGTCGCGCTCGATGTATCGCCCACCACTCTTCTTCTTCGGCGTTAAGGAATATCGGCTTCCAGCAGGCAATGGAATTGACGAAGCAGGACTCGAAATGTCGGCAGACACGGCGCGCAGCGAGGCGTTCGGCTGGCGGCAGGTTGAGCAAGATCAGCTCGAGGAGCTCAGTGGTATTCAGAACTGCAGAGAGTGCTGGAGATGCCATGCTTGTTCTGCTTTCTTCGAGTCGTTTGAATGTAATGAGTAGGAGTAGCTGGTCATGCAATGCGACTGGAGCAGAAATTACAGGGATGAGCGCTTTGGCCTTTCAGCTGCGAGACGAAGTTGACGGGGCTCCAGATACCCAAGCCACGTGTGGCCTCCCCTGCACTCCGACGGCGAGAACTTCTGCACGAAGTCTTCCTTCACTTTCACTTTCGTGAAGATGCGTCACATGCACAAAGCGACCGAGACATGTGTATTCACGCAAGCTCTGGAGCATTCTGGGCCGAATCTTCAATCCTAGTGCGCCACATCCCTTCTCCACTCCTATTCAGGCCATATACTCTTGGACACTGCGCACACGGGCATTGAAAGCCCTGTCTTGTGAACACAGACTCTTGCGCCCCACCTGAGTGAGAGACACACCGCGGCCAAACCCTGCATCGCAACCCCTCGAAGCCAAGAACATCTCCCGTAGAGCACATTTCCGACGAAGAGGTCTGCCAGGCACGAACTGCTTCAAATCACAGGATCACGTCGCGAGTCTGAAAAATTGGTTCCCAGAGAGGAATCCCACACCCGACCACGACGCTCGCTGAGGAGATCGAGAAGACTGTGGAAGAGATGCAGAAGCTCGATGTGGTGGAGAAGCGCACACGATTCTGCATCAGCAACGGACTGCATTGGGACAAGTCAGCTTACGATGACTACGACGCAGAGAGGGAAAGTGCTTGGGACGATGTCAGTGAAACCGACACAGACGGCCAGGAGATTACGGCGGTTACGATCAGGGAGCGTCTGGAGTGCGATGGATAGACGCATGAAGAAGCAAAGGATGCGGAAACTTGAAGGGTTGCTTAAAGGATCTCTCGAAAATCAGCTCATCCAAGATCCGAGATGTCAGTTTTTGTCATCGTGTCTTCCAAGGCCTGACCATTCTTATCTTTTCACGACACAATTGAGCCTTCCCATTCATCCATTCAGCGCTCAGTGCAACGACAAAGTATTCATCAATGGGGAGATTCCTTGAAGCTCTGGCTCTTCACGCGTTCACGCATTGAGTTAGCTGGTCGGAACAGGGGGGCAGGGGTTGACTGACAGCCTCAAGTGAGCTTGAAACCAGGAGTTCCAAGTACAATAATAGTCGTAGAACTTCAGACAACGCCAACCATGAATGCAGATCTCCCCCGTCAGAGACCTTCCAGTGCTGTTTCAGCACATGTCCGTGATGACACACGCTCTCTCATCTCCAATTTGACTCGTTGTAATGGCAATAGTGGGTTCGATGCTCACAGAGCCCAATGGGACCTCATAGACTATCCCAGCGATGGTCTAACTCTGGCTGACCATGTACATGACTCTTACTGGAGACGATTGACCTGTGAGGGATAATTGCCGAAAGTGTGTGAAGGGAGTGCAGTATGGCAGGTCCGATGGTTTGAACGACACTGGCAAAAACGTCGAATTCGCCTTATACAGCAAGAATGAAGTGAATGGTATAAAAGGTGGTGTCAGGGCAAAAGCATTCGGTCATTCAGCAACGACTTCACATGCAACGAACATCCCTTAGCGCGATGCAGCCAGTAGCCAATGGTCGAACAGCGGTGAGTCTTGCCTTGACCAGAGCTACGGCAGACTCACTCCGAGGCTTGGCATCCGTTGCGAAATCCACCCTGAAAGAATTTTCTTCCGCTTCTGCCAATTCCCGCTTCTTTGCTTTACATCACTTGCTTCACCGCCATCCTGACGCTCCAGTATGACTCTGCCACGTCTGAGCAACCAGGAGAAGCATGTATGGGCACACGACTGTGGCAAGGGTGGCCATTACATTCGCCTCGCCGACACGACGGTGTCAGCAATAGCAAGCATCTGAAGAAGCTCATGCAGACACGCGTTCGATGTACGTATCGTTCCTCGCACGCTTGATATCTTTCTAACCTGAACAAGGATCGGTCCTCTCCAGCACGTATCAGCCATACTCTCGGTCGGCCAACTAACGTCACCATCGCCGCGCATGGATGGCTACTCATCATCGAGGTAAGCACCCCGACAAGCTTCTGCATAGTCAACACTAACTTTGCTCAAGTACCGATCCATTGGATGGGGAGAAGGTCCGACTTCTCATACCTGCGTATCGACTTCCAGTTCA
>LFZO01001249.1:0-10618 GCA_001578225.1 Pseudocercospora musae | reverse complement strand
CTTAAAGGTAAAAGCCCTCGGCCTATAGCCTCCGGTACAAAACCCTTCATCTCCTTCCTACTTTGTAGGATTCTATCCCTACCTTTATTATCTATTTAGGCTATAGGATATAGAGAGGATCTCTATAGCTCCTTCCTCTTACTAGGCTCCTATTCCTACTTCCTACCTTCCTCCTCCTCCTTTTCTAGCTCCTCCTTTATAAGGGAGAACTATTCTAGGAGACCCTCTCTAATTATCTACCTAGTTACTTTATTTAGGCCTCTTTTAGTCTAGGTAAGCTCCTACTATAATAATCCTATCCTCTAGATAAATTAGTTTCTTATCCTCTATCTCTCTAGATAGAATAGTATAATATACTTAGGTGTCTAGGCCCTATATCTATATATATATTCTAGTATCTTGCCTAGAACCCTCCTCCTTGTTAGGTATACATTTAGGCTAATATGTTTAGTCCTAATTAGGGTTACTATTATACTTTACTTCTTTAACTATCCTTAGTATATTTCCTTACCTTTTAGCCCTTCCTACTAGGCTATAGGGAGTTGTTAGCCCTATTAAGATGCCTACCTCTTCCTAACTTAGCTTTCCTATTGTGTTTCCTATCTCTAGTATATCTACTAATACTTAGGTATTATCCCTCCCTATTAAATTTAAAATGTATTCCCTAGTCTATCTCTTAACCTATTCTACTAGCTATCTCTACCTTATCTTTAGGTCTTATGCCTAGGCTATGCCTCTATTCCTCCTACATTCCCCTCGGACCTTTTTATACCTCTCCTAGATATACTTAGTAATAGGTTTGTCCTCTATCTTAACTACTTATTACCTTGTAATCTCCTATATATATAGAGAGATAGGTAGGATTTGTGTTTCCCTCTAGAGAACCCCCTCTACTACGCTCTTATATACTCCTATAATATACCTTAGTATCTAGTTTTAGACCTTTTCTAGCCCTAGGATAGCCCCTTTTCTATATCTAGGTAGTCCTTCTAGTATTATCTAGACTTTAGCTCCGTATGTTGTAGTAGGTCTTACTACTATAGTATATAGGTGTTTTGCCTTCTAGAATAATACTCCCTATATAGATTTGTATAGCCTTTAGAGTAAAGATATCTAGGATATACCTTTCTCTACTACTTTCTTAATATATAGGCCCTACTATAGTTTCGAATCTACCTAAACTCCTAGTAACCTAAGAGATAGAGTAGGTCTATCCTTAAATCCTATTATATTAACTATAGCTTATAGGTTATATCTTGTTCTACTTCTTGTAAAGTAGATTAGTTAGTACTTCTATAGTACAAAAGTAGCTCCGTACTTAGCTACCTATTATATACATTTGTCGTATACTATCTCTAGCTTTCTATAGTTTCCTTCTATAGTTTTCCTATATATAAGGATATTAGAGTTATCTACAAATCCTATTACTATAGTTCCCTTACCCTTAAGGATAGAGAGGAGCGTAGACGTAAAGAATAGGAATAGGATTAGTAAGAGGGTTAATCCTTATAGTATTCCGGTTATTTAGGGCCTTGCCTAATCTATGTATTCTCTAAGCCTTAGGTACGTAGTCCTATCCTAAAGGAATAACTAGATAATTTACATAATATAATATAGGTATACTTTTATTCTAATATTATATATTAGTCTTTAGTATAATATATTATCGAATACTCCTAATATATCTAAGTATAGTATTAACGCTACTATTGTTAGGTCTATTTTCTAGACTATCTAGACCTATTCTATTATTAGCTCTAGGACTAATATAGTAGATCTTCCTAGTCTAGCTCCTATCTAGGATTATAGGAGGATGTTAGGCAAGCGTTAGATATAGCAAGGTATATATTAATTAAGGTAACTATCTAGCTATACGTCTATAGAGAGGTATCTACGTTACGGAGGCTATACGCCTACTATAACAATATCCCCCCTCGGGTTAGGCAAAGACTATCTACTAGATAGAGCGCGTTAGCGTATTATACTCTTATACTCGCTATCCGCGTACATTAATATATAGCTAACGTACGTTGTTAGGTTATATCGTTCTAATATATAGTTAACGTATATCGTTCGATTGTATTATTTATTCTAATTCCTTAGCTATAGTATAGTTCTTGTCGAGGAGTACAGCCTTCCTTACTAAATCTATAGAGCCCTAGACGTCTATCTTAGCCTTCTTAACTAGTATCGTTAGGGCCGTTGTCGCTATAGTCGCGTAGCGCTTTCGCCTACCCTTACCTATTATAGCGATCTCTATAGCAATTTTAGGTAGGGCGATAGTATCGTTATCGCTCTCTACTTCCGTTAGCTTCTTAGCTATAGCGGCCTTCCTAGACTTAGTAGCCTTCTTAGGCGTTAGTCTTAGCCTACTAATAGTAAGACTACTTATGTCTTTAGCGACTTCTACAACTTTATCTTTAGTAGCCGTCGTCTTCTATAGCTTGAGTATAGCGAGCTAGTTCTATACGTCCTATAGGAGGTATAGTAGGTAATCGGTCTTCTACTCCGGCGAGAGGCGTACGTATTAGCTACGTATTCCTATTAGGCCTATACTACGAGCCTTCTTCTAAGGATCGTCGTCTTCTATAGCGTAGTTAAAAGGGACCTCCTCGAGCTTAGTATATACGGCTACGAGTAGTAGCCTAAATAAGATGTCTCGCTACTCGAGTTTGTATATATAGGTACCTCTACCTAATTAGAGCTAGGCGTAGATAGTATTAAGGAAATGTACTAGCTCCGAAGACGGCTTCTACTCGTTGTATTCGCGGATATTAGTAATAACATAGTCTAGAATAGCGTTATAGTCGATTACGGTTAGCTAGTCGTTCTTCTTTGCATTAAAGTAGATATATAGCGTAGCCGCTATAAAGGGAAGGTATATGTCCTTCTTAGCTTTCTCGCCCTCGGTAGTATTACGGATAACGGTTCTTAGGGTAAGGAACGCTCTCGTAGTCCTTATTAGTACTATATTGCTATAGAATACTATCGCGTCTATACGTATCTATAACTAGTTAGTAGTAAGGTTTTTAGGTAGCGTTATTATTTCTATCTTATCTAGTACCTATACTCGTAGGCTACCGCTACCCTAGAGGATTGCCTACCTATACGCTAGTCTAACCTTAGCCTTGCTATCCTTATCGTCGGTTAAGGTATAGGCTATACCTATACTCTTACGGTTACGACATAGGATAGCGTACGCGTTTATTACCGCTAGATTACGCTTACCGAGAACCTTAATAGAGAGTATATAGCTATCTTTAGCGTAGTATAGTATACCGACCTTATTATCTAATAAGTAAAAGATCGCTAGGATTATGTAGTCTAACGTAAACAAGCCTATTATATCGTATACTACGATGTTAGTATTGTCTAGCGGCTAGCCTATCGGAGTAGACCTACTTATCGAGAGGATATAGGGTATATAGCTACTAGTACTAGAGCGCGCTAAGCTTAGGTACTTTCTAGCTACTAGCCTTATCGTCTTCGTTATTATTCCTATCGTCGTTTTCGCTATTATCCTACTCTTATATAACCTAAACTTTATCTCCTTATGCCTTAGTACCTTCTTTACTATCGTCCTACTCTTATACGACCTAAGGCTTATTTCCTTATACTTTACTATTATCTAGCTCCTACGCGCCCTAACTCCTATCTCCTTATACCTTAGTAACTTCTTTACTATTATTGTCTTAATGATACTCGTCGCTACTCTACTTACTCTTATCTTTTAATTACTATAGACCTAGCGATAGATTAAACTTCTAGTAGAGTCGGTTATATACCTTATAGCCGATTATAGTAATAGTATATCTCCTAAGCTAGTCGCGCGTAACGTTTAGGTTATCGTTTACTAGTTATCTATCTAGAAAGTCCTTATCTACTTAGAAGTAATAGGGCTACTTACCTATAATATCCTCGAGGATAGTAGGTTACTTAAGGAGCGCTAACGCTATATACTCTATTCGCTCGAGTCGGTAATCCTCGTCTTCTAACGCTCTATTCTACTCGTAGGAGATAACGGATAGCGCGGATACTTCGAGCGTAATATCCGAGGTATTGTTTCCTTTAGGAGCGTAGATAGGGACTATATGTCTTAGTAGCTTACTTCCGGTACTATTCTTAGCTTCTTCTTAACTCGCGTACCTCTAAGCCGCTCCTCGTAATTGCTCTATACCGTATATAAATAGGAGGTAGTCTAGGAGGGCTCCGAGTAGTCCGTTAGTCTAGATACGGTTATTAGTAAGCATTTCGCCTATGCGTAAGTAGTTAGAGAATAGAGGCGCGATCCTATATACCTAGTCGAAGAAGAGATTAGATCCCTCCTCTCCTAGGATACCTCTACTTCTATATCGGAGTATATATATGCCTATAGCTTTCTTACTAGCCTTAGAAAGCGTAGTATCGATTGCTCGTACTATGTAGGCGATCTTGTAATCGTTAGTATAGGCTAGGTTCGTAGTAGCGACGGCGTTTTAGTATACCTATATAGCGTTGTTCTAGTATACTAAAGACTCCTTTTAAAGGACCTTAATAAGCTCGGATATATCGGCTTTCTCTAGTAGGCCGATACCGTTAGTATCGTACAAAAATGTTAAACATTGTTGCGTAGGCGGAGGAGAGTAGGCATACCAAGGGACCTAATTCGTAGTAGATAAAAAGGATGAAGGTCTATCTAAGACTATAAACACAAAGATAAAGGAGAATTGCCCCTAAGCTAGGCCTAATTAGGCTAGCTAGCCTAGACAATACCAAGAGACAACTAGGTAGAGAGAGTCTATTTCCAACACTCCCCTTAACTCTTAGTCTAGTTAGATTAGTCTACTTCCTCTTTAGAGCCCTCCTTATTATATACAACTATTGCTAACAACTTCTTATTGTCTATAAGCTTATTGTTTGCAATTACCTAAATTATTTGTCTTACCATTTCTAGGTATAGATAGTAGATTATTATATAATTATCCTAACTATATAGTTTGTACAAACCCCTCTCCTACTTGTAAGCAGTAAACCTCTAAGGTTTCTTCTAGTCCCTTAAGGCTATAGCCCTTGCTACGAGTGCCTAGTATATATTTAGTAGCTTTGGTATATCTACCTCCTTTTCCTAAAGAATTGAAAGGATACTATTAGGTAATAGTAATAGTTGGCTATTAATAGCATCTCTAATAGATAACTATTGGTTAGGCAATCTAGAAAGAAGAACTTAAATCCTTACTTCTAGTTCAAGAGCTATAGCTAGCTTTAGCTAAGTAGTCTTAATTCTTCTACCTAATACAAGTAGGTACGACTATGCTACATTAATTGTCCTATCTATTATTTAATAGTTAAATTATTGCTTTAATATCTTTCTTCCTAATGCCTTATTGTCTATATACTTCTTCTTTAGCTCTTCTTAGACTACTTTTGTAGAGGTTATGTCTAAAACTAGCTCTTTATTATCTTCTCCTAAGTATAGGGATATCTACTAGATAGTCTTGTATTGGGATTTAGTAGTAATGGGTTAGTTGCTATTCTCTAGAATAGTGTAAAACAAGTCTTCTCCTCTTAAGAAAATTTCTATCCTTCTAAACCATTACTCTAAGTTATCCTTAGTTAGGATAGGGCAAGGTCTCTTTAGCAATCTAGATGTTTTGTCTTGAGTATCTATGTCTTGTAGTATACTAGCTTAGTTATTGTTGTCTATTGTAATATGAGCTAGCTAGAAAAGAATTTGTAGGCTTACTAAGCCCGAAATGAGTATGTAGCTTTACTAAGCTAAGAAAAGAATCTAAACAAGAAGTGTTTTTAATAGCCTCCTAAGCCATTATCTAGATCTAGATCCTTCTAGTAAATATACTCTACTACTACCTATATATAAGGTATAGGCAGTTGTTAAGAAGTACGTTATTTGCTTAGTAGAGGATAAATAAAGAAGTATACTACTTTGGTATCCTTCTACTATAGACTCTATAAGCAATCTTCCTCTAACATAGTAGGGTTATAACTCCTATAGTCTAGTTAAGATATATTAGAGGCTTATAGTATTCTCTAAAATAGTATTTAGGCATAAGCTATCTAGTATTAACTAGTCCTACTTTAATCTTATATAGGATATCTTGACTAGTTCTATACTAGTTCCTATAAAAGGTAGTTATCCTTCTAAGTAGTTATCTTAGGGCTCTTAAGCTTAGTCTCTAAAGTGTTATTAGCCAATAGTAGTTTAGTATACTAAGAAGACCCTAAAGTCTTCCTAGCCTCTATTGTAACTATTCCTCTTCTTAGAACTCCCCTTAATAGCCTATTTACCTTTTAAATCCTTTACTCTTCTATATCTTAGCTATAGGTTAAGCTACTTCTACTTAGTAGAAAGTTACTCTACTAGTTTCAATCTATTTAGTAGATAGCCTATTAGAGTGTCTAATGCGTAGGTCTTACATCTCTAATAGGAAGGGTTGTTCCCTATCTTTATATAGGTATATATTTTCCTTTATACCTAATATAAGAGGCACAATCCATCTCTTGTATACCTATCTTTGTCTCAATTTGCCGTAGGCTCCTACCCTAGTCTCCTAAACTAGTTCTATCCTAGATTATATAGCTATACATTAGGCTATTGCCTACTAGCTCTTTCTTGCAAAGTCTCTAGCCTTAAACTATAGGGTCTCTCTATTGCTATTCGGTCTCTTAAGTATTATAGACTAAGTACTAAACTTGTAGCTACTTCCCTCTAGTTTTCCTTTGCCTTCAAGCCTATAGGCTTATAATGGCTTATCCGGGCTTATAATCTATTAAACATTGTTGCGTAGGCGGAGGAGAGTAGGCCTACTAAGGGACCTAATTCGTAGTAGATGAAAAGGATGAAGGTCTATCTAAGACTATAAATACAAAGATAAAGGAGAACTGCCCCTAAGCTAGGCCTAATTAGGCTAGCTAGCCTAGACAACACCAAGAGACAACTAGGTAGAGAGAGTCTATTTCTAACAAAAAATTCTATTTCGACTAGGTAATTAAACGGAACGTATATATCCTCTAGATCCTACTCCCCGATTAGTCGCTCGTATAGGACCTTGCCTAAGCTAGTAAGGCTTAATTCGCTAGCCTTATTTACTATAACTATTCCGTTATACTCGAGTTCTATTACTAACTAAATGCCTAAAACTAGGTATAGGGCTTAGCCGCGTACGAGCGCGCGTAATATACGAAATATATTCTTAAATAACTTTTAAGGGAGTTATAGTACTTTTAGAAGTATATACGTCTAGTACTTCTTATCTTTAGCCGATAGCGGCTCTAGCTCGTCGTTTATCTTAAATAGGTTACTTAGCTCGTTATATACCTTAAATAGGTTACTAGGAGGAATACCGATTACGGCCTAGGTTGCTTATACTTAAGGGGCCTATATAACTAGAGGTATCGTTCGCTAAGCTCGTACTTATAGGGCCTAAATAGGTACTCGTACTTATAGTATTGCTATTAGATAGCTAAGGCGGATATATCGTAAGTTGCCTTCTAGCGTAGCGAATAAGCGTCTATCTTTACCTTCTAAGGCCTAATCGTCTAGGAGAGCCTCGACTATAGAATAGAGGCTATTTTCGGTAATCGAGTCGTAGAGAGTTAGTAAATGTTCGTAGGCGATTCCATTATTGCCTACTTAGACGTAAGCGCTAAGTACGGAGGCTTATACCTTTGTAAGTATATTGCCTAGTATCCTAGTATTTAGTACCCTCGGAGGCGTAGTACCTATTGTCTTAGTAGGTACTTCGTACTCCGTAGTAGTAGCTTTACTAACTAGAGCGGGCTCGCTTATAACGGGTTCCTATATAGAACCGTTATATAGTACCGCTAGCTCGTTATATAGTATCGTCGGGAATAAAGTTTCTAGTACTATCGAGGATTACGCTTCCTATACTATTAAGGATAGAGTCGCGAGTACTCCGAAGGAAACCGCTTATAGGTACTAGGCTTTAGGGATAGTATTAGGTTACGCGCTCGTAGGAGGCTAGTATAGTACCTCTAGGGTTAATTAGCTCTAGGCCTTCGGTAGACGCGCTCGCTATATAGATAGTAGGTCTTCCTACTACTATATTTACTATACGCTTAATAGAGGGGCAAGGTTATCGTCTACCTACCGAGCGGCGTATAGGCTAGGGACGTAGTCCTTCTATTCCGATTCCGGCTTACGTACTATCTATATAACTAGCTTCCCGTCGACAGTTTTAAGTAGTATCTTAGTATATTGTTACTAGTATAGCTCGCGTATACGGACGGCTATAGTAGGAGTTATTTGTAGCTTTACCTATAGAGCGACTTCGAACTTCTAGGATTTATCGATTATATCGCATAGTTCGAAATAGAATATTCTATACCTAAGTATAGTATACTTAGCGGCTATCTACTATTCTCTAAAAGCCGTTAGGGGGATAGAGTAGTTTTATACTTAGTAGAAAGGTAACTAGATTAGGTCGTTCTTTACTAAGTATACTACGTAGATAAGTAGAGCGACTAGCGAAAGGTTACTTAGGTCGATCTATAGGAGGGCGCGTACGATATCTACAATGCTATTAATAACTTAAGCTCTAAACCCGTAGCGTACTAGGACCTTTATTACCGTAGCTAAAGACTAGTTATATAGGATACTAGAGGGCCGTCTATCTTCGTCGTCCCTCTATAGGTAGACTTATAAGGATACGAGGCTAAAGATAGTAACGTACGCTAGGTAATTACGTATAGGCTCTAGGATATAGGAGCCCTCGGTAATAAGTATAATGTTCTATAAGGATAGGAGATATACCTTCTAGCCCTCTATAGTGTTTTCGATTCGTACTACTAAGTCTAAGAAGTAACCCTCCTAACGTATACCGAAGAGGTAGGCGAAGTCTATCTCGTCCTCGATTACCTATAGTACCCCGACTATGTTCTTCTTAAGTATAATATATAGTCGTTAGTCTAGATCTATATCGATAAGTTATAGAGCGTAGTCTATACGGCTAAGCTATCAATAGCGGATCCTTATAATTATAGCTCGTACTAAGTAATAAGCGAATAGCTAGTAGTCCTCTACGTCTACTAGGACGATCTTAGTCTTGCCTACTACTAGTACGCGAGGGATAGGCGTATAGTATATTCGTTACTATACCTTTCTTACTACCTTGCGACTAATAACGTTTAGTAGCTCTAGCGCGACTACGTCGATCTTATAGATAGTAAAGGGTACGACGTAGTCTAGCGTAGCTTTCTATACGTCTTCGTCGTTCGTACCGAGTACGACTAGTTACATAACAATCTATACTTCTTTAATCTTTGTAAGCGGCGGTACGTTACTATATAGATCGTTAACGTTATACGCTTAAGTTATATATAGTAGCTAAACTAGGCTAGTATTTAGCTATCTCTTCGTTAGCGTAGATATACTAGACGTAGTACCTAGGCGCATAACGTACTACTCGCGCTCGGGCGGTCTATCGAGTCGATTACTACCTACTATCTCTTGTATACTCTACCTAGCGATACTAGGAGATATAAAGGTATAGCGTAGGCGTATTCTTCGCTACTAATCGTTTCTTGTTCGCTCTTAGCCTTAGGTATTCGAAGGGATTAGTAGCGCTCGAATAGGTACCGAATAGAATATTAGGTATATTAGGTCGTATATATAAAGGAATATCGGGTCTTGCGTTAAGTACAATACTAGCGAAAAGTAATATTGTTCGTATCCGTAGGTAACTAACAAAAGTGGGTCTATATATATATACGCGTATACGAGTAAAGCTAGCTATAATAATAGGAATAATTAGACGTCCTAGTAGGTTAGGTATAACCCGAGAAATTAGGTCCGGGTTCGGTTTCTTAGCGGGAACCGGACGATTAGTTTAGGTTCGGGTTCTAGGACCTATACTAATTTCGGGTTAGAACCCGGAATTTTTCTAGGTTCTATAAGCGTTACTTAAAAGACCGGCTATACTACTAGCTATAAAAAGGAAGCTTTACTTTTATACTACTTAGTACTTGTCCTATAGTATCTACGTATCGCCTAGGTCGCTATTGCTATAGAAACCTCGGGTAGGTTACGTTATTAATTTCTAAGCTATATTGCTAATTCTTACCTCGCGAAAACTTCGATATTAATATCCTATAACGACTACGCAAGATAGCTCGCGATAAGCGTATAGCTTAACCTACTATCCGTAGTAGTACTTAGTAACTATATTAAGGCGACTACGAGCTTAGTAACCGTATCTAGGACGAGGATAATAAACCTAATAATCGCGTACTAAGCCTAAAGCGTCGTAAGATAAAAGAGGCGTATTCTATATATAGGAAGACTATAGTAGACGTAAAGCGAGTCTTACAAATATCTAAGACTAAACAAGCCTTAAGAAAGAAGAAAAGAGCTAAGTAAACTATATTCCGATAGTAGCTAGAGAAGTAGAAGGAGAGACCTAAGTAGGATAAAGCTACATTTTAGTAGAAAAGCAAGGCCGAACAAGAAGAGAAGCTATCTAGTCTAAGACTAGTCTTCTTGTAGTAGAGGAATAGAGGGTTAGTATCGCTATAGCTAGCCGTATAGCTAGCCTTATTAAATTCATTATTAATCGAATACTAACATAATCTAGGAAAGAGATTGAGGTAAAGGACAAAGAGG
>LFZO01001248.1:0-10651 GCA_001578225.1 Pseudocercospora musae | reverse complement strand
ATTAGAGACTAAAAGCAATGGAAAGGGAATACGACAAGCTAATCTAAAGCAAAGAAGACCTAAAGAGGATAGTAAGGTAGATCATTAAACAGGGATTCGTACAACAATTTGCACTAGTAAGGGAAACTAAGGAGTAGATAAGAAGGAGGGAAGAAGAGGGGGAAAGAAGGGTAGGGTAGTAGGTAAGGTAGTTAGAGGGTAACAACTATAACACTAGTACACCCTAGAGGAAGGAAAGCAAAGAAACGAGGAAGGACAACACTTGTAAATAGGATAGGAGGGAGGTTTTTACCAACCAAGTTAGTTTCCTACCCAAAACAATACATAGAAATAGACCTGCATAGGCCGAAAGGCACTACAATAGGCAAATGAAATATCTATCTATCTATATAACCTAGTAGTAGACCTCTAAACTACTATATATAAAATCTTTTCCTTAGAGTTAGGATTAGGATTAGGATTAGGGTTACGTAACCCTAAGGTAAATAACTATAGATCTCGAAGAAATAGACGATTTTACGACTTTTACGTTTCTTATAATAATAATCCTTAGGATTAGGATTAGAGTTAGGGTTAGGGTTAGGGTAAACCTCATTTTGCGAAAGCCTACATTAATGTAATAAGCAATAATATAGTTATATTTACTATAGAATCTCTTAGTACTAAGATCTTAATTAATACTAAGATTATTACTAAGTAAATTCGAGATATATTAATTAAAGATATTCTCTTCTAATAGATAAAAGAATATCTCTATAGTAGATCGGATTCTTTAAATAATCTTCCTTTATTATTCTTAGACTATAAGATTAAAGATAGTCTCCTATTCTACTATAATTGTCTCTATATACTAGGAGCTAAGGAGATAGATAAGTTACTCTATACTAATATTATCTATATATATTATAACTATTCTACTACTAGGTATCCTAGTATTATAAAGATATTCTACCTTATTAGCTATAGCTACTTCTAGCTATAAATATATAAAGATATTAAACGATATATTAGTATCTACTATATCTACCTCTAGACTAAATTATTAAGATAAGTAAAACGTAGACCTCTTCGACTCCTATCTATACTAACTACTTAATAGAAGAGTATAATAATAGATTTCATTACTAGCCTATCTAATAGCTCTAGCTATAACTTAATCCTTATTATTATTAATCGACTAACTAAGATATAGTACCTTATACTATTTGTATATAAGGAAGGTTACTTTAATACGTAAGTAGTTACTAATACCTATCTTACTTACGTCTAGAAACTTTATAGCCTTCTAGATACTATTACGTCTAACTAAGGTATATAGTTTATCTCTAAGTTCTAGAACTACCTATATAAGTATCTATATATTAAGTATAACCTATTAACTACTTACTATCTATAAACTAATAGATAGACTAAGTACCTAAACGAAGTTATTAAGGAATATCTTCGATTATATATAAACTATAAACAAGATAACTAGAGCCTATAGCTTCCTATTGCCGAGTTTGTAATAAATAATATATCCTCTAAGACTACTAGATTATTACTATTTTAAGCTAGTTATACCTATAATCTATACCTTAGAAGTAAGTCTTTAATACTACTAGAAGAAGACCTACTACTTAACTACAATACTTAAGCCTAGATTAACTACTTATAAATCCTCGAAACCTATCTTATTAAGTAGATAAGATATTAATAGTCTTATATAGAAGACTCTACTAACTAATATTGCCGACCTACTCCTATCTACTATATTAGTAACAAGGTCTTTCTATTACTTAAAGGAATAAGTACTAACTAACTTAATACTAAGCTCGATATTAAGAACTCTAGACTATATAAGATTATTAAAGTTATATTACTATATATATACTAATTAAAGTTACCTAACTTAATATATATATATATAATATCTTTTATACCTTATTACTAATCCTAGTACTAAAGATAGGTATATCTAGTTAATAGTATAAGCTACTACTACTACTAGTCATTAATAGAGATAAAGAATAGGAAGTAGAGAGAATACTAGATATAAAAGGAAAGAGTAAGAATATCTAGTATAAGGTAAAGTAGATTAGATATAATAAACCGATATAGGAAGTTACTAAGAATATTACTAATATACTAGAAGTAGTAGAAGACTATTATATCTAATATCTATATAGACTATAACTACTATATATTACTAACTCTATAATACTAATATAACTAAGTACTCTACTATTAGTTATTATAATTATAATACTTTGGTAAGTTAATAAAGTACTATAGGTATTGTCTACGAAAGGGAGGAGTACTATTATAATCTTCGTAACTTATATATAAAATTTGAGATTACGTGACTTTAGATCACGTGACTTCAAATTACGTGACCCGATGTCACCTGACTGAATGCCTAAGGTATCCGCTAAGTAGACTATAGTCTCTTCTATAAGAGAGTCTCTCTCTCTTCCTTCTTTAACTTATTATTAATTTAGATAGCCTCGTAAATAATATCTTAATAGATTTTAAGATTAAGTTTAATAAAATACTAATTAGTATATTAAGTTTGTCTTGTAGTTCTAGAATATATAAAATGTTAAACAAGTAACTTAGAGAATCCTACTTTAGAGGATTTAGTTATTTAATCTTAGCTTTATTAGGTAATTAGCTAATTAGTAGTAGGTATCGATATACTTAATTCTAATATTGCCTTTATTTAACTATTCTCTATAGTAATAGTTTCTTAGGTTAGTATACCTACTTCTCCGTAAATTTGTATAGTTCTCTATAAGATAGATTACTAACTAATTATTAATATTAATTGTTATACACTTTATTAAGAGACTAGTCAATCTCTTAATCTCCTCTAAGAGATTCCTAAGCTATCTAAGCTCCCTTACTAATTTATTTCGAGTAATATACTTAGCTTTAGTACTTAACTAAGTAAAATCCTTTTATAGCTATAATCTCTAGATAACTAGTATACTAGATATAAGTACTAGGAATCCTAAAACTAATCTAGCTATATCTAGATTAGTAGTAAAGTTAGTATTAGAGTAAATCTATATAAAAGCTTTAAGAGAAATCTCTAATTTTGACTTAGGATTGCCTTTCTTAAATACTAGGCACTTTTTAGGTATTCTAGTAATGTACTTCTAAATATGCTTAGCTATATTAACATATTTAGGTCTAGGATTTAAGAGAAACCTAGTAAGGTAGTTTATAGATATAGTAATATCTAGCCTTATCTAATTTAAAAGCTATTAAAGCCTACTAATAAGTTTATTAAAGAGTTTATAGTCTACTACTATACATTCTCTATTAAATATACTTAGTAGTCTATTAAGTAGATACTTAATAGACTTGTACCTATTATATCTAAACTTCTATAGCTACTCTAGAGTATAATACTTTTAAGATACCTTTAGGAAATTCTAATCTTCTTAGATATTAAAACTAAGGAATAGGTTAGTCTTAATAATCTAAATACTATATTTCTTTCTTAGACTATTAATAAGCTTATTAATGTCCTTCTAGCTCTTTCTAAAGACTTAGAAATTATTAATATAAAGGATAACTACAATTCCCTTTCTAATAAAGAGGTAGCTATTACTTTCTATTACTCTAAGTCTAAGGCTTCTTAAAGTGTCTATAGTATTATAGTACTCTAGAGATACTAATTGTTTTATTCTATAAAGTCCTTTTCTAACTTTAACGTATAGGAACTCTTTAGGATTTTTTCTAATAAGGTATAAGTCCTCTAGGGCTAGTATGAAATTTAGTTTATTAATCTTAGGTTTAATAAATATAGTCTAAATATCTACTTAGTATCTTTTTAATCCTAAGGCTACTACTAATCCTAGGCAAAACCTACTTATTATAGCTCGTAGTGTTAGTATAAAAGTATACTTATACTTAATATCCTTTCTCTAGGTAAATCCTTTTCCTATATATCTAGCCTTATACTTGTTAACTAAACTATTAGAGAGGCGCTTAATTTTCTAGACCTATCTTCCTCTTATTAGTTTTCTTTCCTTAGAGACTTAATTAGCTTCAATCTAGATAAGGGGTTCTTGTTTTATAAGTAATTTCAACTTATTAATAATAGCTTATCTCTATAGTTAAGTATCCTTACTATTTAATACTTAATTTATAGTAACTAGCTTACTATTACTAGATAGCCTAGTAGGTTAGGTACAATCCGAGAAATTAGGTCTAGGTTCGGTTTCTTAGTAAAAACTAGACGATTGGTTTAGGTTCGGGTTCTAGGACCTATACTAATTTTAGGTCGCAATTTAGACTTTTTCTAGATTATACAAGCGTTACAACTTACTAAAAAGACCGGCTATACTACTAGCTATACAAAGGAAGCTTTACTTCCGTTCTACTTAGTACTCTTTCTATAGTATCTATCTATCGCCTAGGTCGCTATTGCTATACAAACCTCGTAAAGGTTACGTTATAAATTTTAGAGCTTTATTACTAATTCTTACCTTACGAAAACTTCGATATTAATATCCTATAATAACTATACAAGATAGCTCGAGATAAGCGTCCTACTTAGTCTACTATATATAGTAGTAGGCTAGCGAAGGAGAGTACCTATACGCGATACTAGCTACGAACCTAGAGGCGACGACGTTATCGTCGTCGTCGATAGAGCCAAATCTCTCCTACCTAGAGCGATCCTAAGAGCGGACGCCTAGGTAAAAGGAGTCTAGCTCTAAGGCGACTAGCTATTTAGTAAACTATTCGGCTACCTATCGAGCCTAGCGCGGCTACAACCATTACAAGAACCAATACCGAGTCGATAGGCTAACCTTTCTAGGAAGGGAATCTACCCTAGGGATAAGGAACTAGAGTAGTAACCTAGGACTAATTATTCTGAAGAGGAGGGAGGAATAACTAAAGAGGAGGTTTTAAGGAGTACTAGAAGGAGGAGGAAACTATAAATATAAAGGTCGAAGTACTTAGAATATTCTAATACCTATAGTCCCTAGGAGAAGTATAGCCCTAGATTTGCCTCCTAGGCCCTAGCTTCCCTAAGGATAATACAATGTTAGTTCTAAAGGCTAGGTATCTAATATAAACTATTCCTTATACTATATATAACGTAGTCTATAAAGAATACCTAAGTATAGAGGCTAATATAGGAAATCTAATTTCTAGTACTATCGGTTGTGTAACTAGATACTAAGTAAGGATAGGGATAGTCTTAGCTTAGTAGAGAGCTAATATAGAAGTTAACTAGAAAATAGGAGGAATAACAAAGACCTATATTAAAAGGGGAGGGAGGAAGGAGACGAAAGGGATAGGGGTACTATCCTATCCCCTAAACTAGATATCCCTCCTACCTAGTTTAAAGCTATAAAGGAACAAGTTAAGGAAAAGGATATTAAACTAGAGGAGGTAGATATAATCTAGTTAAGGCGATAGAGACATAGGGACCTCTTAATATTCAAAAGACTAGTATAAATAAGGGTAGGGCTTAGCATCCCTAACAATATAATAGAGCGTAGAGGTTTTTAACGCCGTACAAAACCGGTAGGGGCTTTAAGGAAGTTAGGAAGGTAGAGTAAAGGGCTTTTTCCCTCCTAAGGAACAAATAAAGGATGGCTACTTATCTAGTAGTTAGAATAGTATAGCAATATAATTACTATCTATCTATATAGTAGTAATTAGTAACTATATCTATAACGCTAAAAATGAACCTAGTAATCGCATATCGAGCCTAAAGCGTTATAAGACAAAACTTAAAAGAGGAGTATTCTATATATAGAAAGACTATAGTAGATACAAAACGAGTCTTATAGACATCTAAGACTAAACAAGCCTTAAGAAAGAAGAAAAGAGCTAGGTAAACTATATTCCGACAATAGCTAGAGAAGCAGAAGGAGAGACCTAAGTAGGATAAAGCTACATTCTAGTAGAAAAGTAAGGCTAAACAAGAAGAGAACCTATTTAACCTAAGATTAGTCTTCTTATAGTAGAGGAATAGAGGGTAAGTATTACTATAGCTAGCTATATAGCTAGCCTTATTAGATTCATTATTAATCGAATACTAATAAAATCTAGGAAAGAGATTAAGGTAAAGGACAAAGAGGATCTATATAATAAATATATAGTAGTAGATGTTTTAACTAGTATAAGCTTAATAGAGATAGTACTCGACGATTATCTAATAGAATAGTACAAATAGAGCGACTTAGATATAAAATATCTATCTATAGATTCCAAGAACTAGGATTTTATTAATTCGAGTTAGGCTCTTACTCTAAGTTATAAAGCTAAGATACAAGAGGTAGCTAAGGGGCTTTACTACTTGAAATTTCTCGATATCGAGTTTCGTATAGTATATATATTAGTATAAAGCTATTTATTCGATATAGAGAAAGCTATAGGCAATTGAGTAGTTTAAGAGGAATATAAAGACTAAGGTCTAGATTAGAAAGCTATTAAAGATAGTAGGAAATAGTAGAGTTTAGGAATATCCTTTATAGCCGGCTATATAGCTAGCTAAAGAGTTAAGTCTTACTAACAATCCTATAGAAAGCTTTAAGTTAGGGACGCTTCCCTATACTATACGAAATCTATATCCTTACTAAGTATATAGTTATTCGAAATATTAATATATAGGACAAAAGCTTTCTACTACACTTTAGGAGTACGCCTTGCTTAGATTAGCCTAGCTACTAGCCTTTGAACTATAATCTCTACTACTACTACTACTTTAAGGATAGAGTATACCTAAGACGTAGTAGAGCAAAAGCTCTCTACTATTACTTCGATATCGAGAGGAAGTAGCTAGAGGAGACGAATAGGTACTATAAGATACTAGCTAAGCTAGGCTATAAGGGAATATTAAACCTAATATACCTCTTAATAATGTATTTTAGTAATTCGAAAGATAGAATGTATCTTAGCTTAGGGCAAGTAGCTATAGACTATATACGCTCTACTTATATAGTCGTAGATACTACTAGAGTATAGTAGACGACTAAAGATATAGTTA
This sequence comes from Pseudocercospora musae, assembly GCA_001578225.1. Classification (NCBI taxonomy): domain Eukaryota; kingdom Fungi; phylum Ascomycota; class Dothideomycetes; order Mycosphaerellales; family Mycosphaerellaceae; genus Pseudocercospora; species Pseudocercospora musae. The sequence continues at coordinate 3,654 of LFZO01001248.1, read as the reverse complement.
TGCAAGATGCCGAGTAGATAGCTATAGACTAGCTCGCATAGTAGTTTATATAACTACTAAAATAAAGATTATAAGTATACGACTATATATCCTAGAGTTTCTATCCTTCTTACTAGTCTAGGTATCTATAATTTTATATTATAGTTTGGAACTTTTTACCTTTCTTTCTTACTTTAATAGTAATCTGTCTAACTATTAAAGCTCCTTAGGACTCTTACTTATTAATCCTAAGATTGCTATCTAAGTCGCTATTTTGCTATATCTATAAGCTACTATACCTCTAAATACTAACCTCCTTAATATTCCTACTATCCTAAATACTAGTTTACTAAGCCTACGAATAACAAGGTTACAATTATACTCTAGATAGTTATTAGGAGTATAGACTAGATCTTAGGGGTAAGGAGGAAATAATAGAGCTTTAAGTCTATCTGTCTAAAGTCCTCTAGGAAGACGAAACAATACCTTACTATCGACTATTCGAACAAGAAGTAGTCTAGTAGAGGCTTAGTCCTTTAGTAGAGATCGTTAACGTTCTTATTAATCTTCGGTATCGATAGTCTAACGAAATCTCTTCTCTCCTAAGAACACTTAATTAAGGGCCCTATTAGTTATTAATCCGGCTATCTTCGATAAACGGGATAATGTTTATATCTAGAAGAAGGAATATTACGAGCCTTTTCATTAATAGGTCCGAGAGACCTAGTAGAATATAGTAAAAAGCTCTAGTTATCCCTCGCTTCGGAGGCTATAGAATATCTAGAAGTTTCCTATTAATTAGGGAAGTAAGGATAGGAATAGTTTTATCTAGAAGTATTTAATTAAAGGAGCTATATATAGGATAGTTACTATACTCGATAGGCTTAAGGGTTAGCTAGTAGTAATATGCAATTTCTATAGGCTAGTTATAAAGTATCTATTAATTAGGAATAGTAATACTACTACTACGAAGTATTTAAAGACTTAAAAGTATCGTTTAGTATAGAGGGATAGATAGGAGGAGATAGATACTAAATTTCGGACTAAGGTAAGAGTACTTCCCTATAGCTAGCTATATAGCTAGCTATATACTAGCTATATACTGGCTACTTAGGATATAATAAATAAGTCTAACAGTATTATAGTAAGGAAAGAAGTATATATATATAGTTAATACTAGCGAGTATAGTCTCGAGGATTTCTATTAACTAGCAAATAAGATAATTATCGTTAATAGACTTCTAGAAGACTTCTTCGAGAGGGAATCGGTCTAAAAAACGTACTACTATCTTACTAATAATCCATTCCCGTTTCTCTTAGTAAGTACTTAATATAGTAATTTTATATAAAATATATAGATATAGTAATTATATTGCTATACTATTCTAACTACTAGACAAGTAGCTATCCTTTGTTTGTTCCTTAGGAGGGAAAAAGCCCTTTACTCTACCTTCCTAACTTCCTTAAAGTCCCTACCGGTTTTGTACGGCGTTAAAAATCTCTACGCTCTATTATGTTATTAGGGATACTAAGCCCTATCCTTATTTGTACTAGTCTTTTAAACATTAAGAGGTCTATATATCTCTATCGCCTTAACTAGATTATGTCTACCTCCTCTAGTTTAATATCCTTTTCCTTAACTTGTTCCTTTATAGCTTTGAACTAGGTAGGAGGGATGTCTAGTTTAGGGGATAGGATAGTACCCCTATCCCTTTCCTCCCCTTCCTGCCTCCCCTTTTAATATAGGTCTTTGTTATTCCTCCTACTTTCTAATTAACTTCTATATTAGCTCTCTACTAACTATGAACTATCCCTATCCTTACTTAGTATCTAGTTACGTAATCTACATTACTAGAAATTAGGCTCCCTACGTTAGCTTCTATACTTAGGTATTCTTTATAGGCTACCTTATATACGGTAGAAGGAGTAGTTTGTGTTAGATACCTAGCCTTTAGAACTAACGTTGTTAGTGCCTCTATAGGAGCTAGGGCCTAGGGAGCAAGTCTAGGGCTATACTCCCCTAGGGGCTATAGGCTCTAGGGTTTACTAAGTGCTTTGTCCTCTATATATCCTCCTCCTTCTAGTAATCTTTAAAACCTCCTCTTTAGTTATTCCTCCCTTCTCTTCGAGGCAATTAGTGCTAGATTACTACTCTAGTTCCTTATCCCTAAGGTAGATTCCCTCCCTAGAAAGGTTAGCCTATCGACTCGGTATTAGTTCTTGTAATCGTTATAGCTACGCTAGGCTCGATAGGTAGCCGAATAGTTTACTAAATAGCTAGTCGCCTTAGAGCTAGACTCCTTTTACCTAGGCGCCTACTCTTAGGATCGCTCTAGGTAGGAGAGATTTAGCTCTATCGACGACGACGATAACGTCGTCGCCTCTAGGTTCGTAGCTAGTACCGCGTATAGGTACTCTCCTTCGCTAGCCTATATAAAATATAGAGAATACTATTAAAGAGATTAAGGATCTAGTAGTACTAGCTAACCGAATAGCAATTGTAATTAATAGCTAGTTAAATAGGACAATATAGGTATTATTCCTCTCTATTACACTTTACTTTATCGATAAGTAATAGAAATACTACAAGTTAATAATCGCATTTCCCGAAATAATAGAACCCTACTCTAGAGCAAATATAGTAGGTTTAGTCTAAAAAGTACTAGAGTAAGTTAGAGTTTATATTAAGCTAATTACTATTACGATAGACAATATAAGTAATAATAAAACGCTCTATAAAAACTTGTAGATAGCCCTTTTAGTAGCTATTTTATACTAATACTAATTTTAGATAAGAAGTAGTTAAGAAACTTAGTAAAACTATCGCAATATAAATACTACTATCTATTAGACTATTAGAGGATACTAACGAGGAATATAAGAACGATTCTAGGTCTAAGGACCCGACTAGTCTCGCGATAGAGTCGATAGATACGGACCTACTATTCGATACAAGAGTAACAATTCCCTCTCCTAAGAAGTTTCCCTATCTAGCCTATATAGTACAAATCGCTATCTAGGCGCTATTTACGAAATTAAAGCTAGTACCTTAGAATAACGAGTCGTAGAAGATGTTAGATAAAAAGAAAGTATAGGATAAGCTAAGTACTTTAAAGGTAGCTATAAAAGCTTCTAAGGAATAGAGTCTTACTATAGTTGTTTATAAAGTAAGTACTACTAGTATTTATAGCTAGCTATATAGCTAGCTACTAGTTTTCTTAACTAACTAATCTAGATCTACTAGATAGCAATCTATAGTAACTCTAGCTTATAGCGATAGTATATGTTTGTACTTATCTAGACAAACCTTATAGACAAGCCTCGGATTAATAGTAAAAGTATCGCTTAGAATAAGAAATAGCAATCCCGGCCTCCGAAACGAACACTCTAATTAACCTAGGACGTTAAGACTAGATTCGACTCCTCGTTCTATATACTAGTCCGAGTATATAAACTACGCTATATAGTAGACTAGTACTACATTAATTAAGGTATCGAATGGCTAGCCTTAACCGAGGCGGAATAGAGATAGGCTAAATATCTTGTTTCGATTATAAGGCTATACGCTATCGTTACGAACATAATAAGTAGGACCCGAAGACTAACGATCTATTAGGTATTCGGGTATTATAACTAGCTCTTTAACGAACTAGATCGATCTATAAAGAAGCTAAG
>LFZO01001247.1:0-10658 GCA_001578225.1 Pseudocercospora musae | reverse complement strand
CCTAGTTTATTTATTAACTTGTCTTTAGTAGGTTTAGATACTATAAATACCTATATATTACTACTCTCGAGTTTCTTAATAGTAATTACCCCTAGGTCTTTAAGTCCCTAAAGTATTTCTTAGTTAGTAAGGCCTTTTATCTTTTCTTACTCTTCCTTCTAGCCTACCCTTATAGTAATTATATAACTTTTAAGGGGAATTCTCTATATACTTAGCGTAGCTAGCTAGCCTTAGGAGGTAGCCTATACCTACGTTCTCGGTTCGGGTATTTTCGTAGTAGTTTAGAGGTTCTATAGATAGGTTCGGAGGGTATTTATAGTATCGGTATCTTTTAGTTAGTATAGGAGCTAGGTCTAAGCCTACTAGAGGAGGGAGAGGAGGGATAGGAAATCTAGGGCCTAGGGAGTATCTAGTACCTTTTAGATGTTATCTATTAGGGTTTGTAGGTTCCTTTAGATGTTTCTATTCGTTTTTAGCTAATTAGGCTATTCTTTTAGGCCTTTAGGGCCCGGTTTAGGTATTGGTTAGCCTTTAGTCTAGCTTTAGGATAGAGGCTAGATCCCTCCCTCCCTCTACCTTTCCTTAGGTCTACCGTCGCGGTATTGTTTCTAGAGAGGTATACTCGTGTCTCCTATACTCGTAGGCGCTAGCGCCTTAGCCTAGGAGTTAGACATGTTTTTCCCTTCTACTAAATAGTATATTATTATATATTAGACTATAAGTTCGCTCCTTCTATATACTATATAGATATAATCCGGATGTTACTCCTATATTATTACCTATAGCTCGGGACGAGCTATCTAAAGGAAGGGTACTAGCGGCTATCGACGCCGTAGAAAGACTACGAAAAGTATACGAGATACTTACGTAGCGCTAGAAGACTATAGCGGAATACTAAGCTAAGTACTATAATGCTAACTATAAGGCTTAGAAGTATAGTATTAGCGACCTAGTACTATTGTTATCTAAGAATATTAGACTAGATCTACTAAAGAAAAAGCTTAGCCCGAAGTATCTTAGCCTATTTCGCATTATCGACGTAGTAGGAGCGTAGGCGTACCGCTTAGCGCTACCTATCTATACGAGAATCTAGAATGTTTTCTATATATCCCTACTCGAGCTTTAGAAAGGATACGAGGGCGAGGAGCACAAGGTTAGTATACTAGTTATAGAGGATATAGACGAGTAGCGCGTAGAAGAAATCGTAAAGAAGAAGATATAGAAGGGAGAGACTTACTACCTTATTAGGTAGGTAGGCTAGCTAGAAGAATATAATACTTAGGAACTAGTAGATTATATAGAAGACTTAGTAGCGCTTAACGTACCTAAGGCGTAGGCGAGACGTAGTCGGAGAATGTAAGAATAAGATAAGACAAGGTTAATAGATATATACTCGTTTCGCTATTAATAGGGACATTTAGCCTAGCTTAGAATAAAGGAAAATTATACGTTCGTAGCGCTTGCGCGCCGTAGGCGTATAACCTACTAACTAGCTCTATAGAGCTAGCTACTCTCGTAACTATTAGTATCCTTCCCCTCCTTAGATATAGATAGGAAGCCTATAGTAGTATCGACTACTACTATAGCGGTATAAGCCCCCTTTAGGGCGAGGTTCTATCGTAGTTAGTATACGCTTAATAGGCGATAGGGGTATAAGAAAGATACGTACCTAGCGGCCGATCTCTACTAACCTAGAGAGGTTAATATTAATACGCTCTAGGATAGCTACTAAGTCTAGACTATTGCTAGTCGCTAGCGCGATGCCTACGCCGCGGTTACGCTTAAGTAGCGTACCGTCGCTAGTAATCTTGTTCTTATTATAGTAGTAGCTATTAAGAGATTTCTTAACTACTAGAAAAGCTAGGCGGTTAGTAGACGCGACGCGTACGAAACGAAAGCGATACGTATAGTCTACGTATACGTCTAGGTACTACGTAATCTTATCGAGATCTAGCTATACTTAGGCGAGATTCCTAGAGTACTTAAGGTCGTTAATATCGTAAGTATTACGCTTAGCGCGAGCGGTACGTATATGCTATAGTAGCGAGATAAGGTATAGAGCTATAACTAGCTCGTAGGGATAGTGCCCCTTAGTATAGCGCTAGTATTTCTTCTTAGTAGTAGGGTTTATATTATCTCTAATATATAGCTTACTTAGGTCCTTTATAGCGGGTTAGCTACGAGGTACGTATAAAGCGCACGTAGGGATTATTCTTACTATCTACCGTTATGTATAAGAAGTACCTACTATAACTCTCTATATTAGGTCTAAATCTCTTACTAGCTATAATAGGCGTAGTAGGACTAGTAGCGTAGCGCTTACGCGCCGTAACCGGAGTACTAGCTAGGTCTATACTAAGAGTAGTATAGAAATTATTAGTTAGAACGTAAGAGGAGCTTGCGTAGTACTAGCGAGGTACTAGTATAGTACTAGTAGAAAGCTTAGAAATAGGGAAAGTTTTTAGGTAGACTATAGATACTACTTATATATAGGCTACCTAGTTACTAATAATAATAATTAATACGTTCTTAGGAATACGCTAGACCTACCTAGTAACGTTACTAGTAGTAATATGAAAATTCTACTATATAATAATAAAGAGCTTTTATATAGTAACTAGCTATACGAGGTAGTAACGTATATAGAGTATATTCGAAGCGCTAGAGGCGCGAGAGAATACGTAGATAGGATAACTTAACGAGGAGTTAGGTTTGTCTATAGCTAGGGATAGCTATACTAGGAGAAAGGAGATAATTATAAGGACCTCGATAAGGTAAGGTCTCTTACTAAGCCCTAAGTGTACTAAGCGGCGCGCGCTAGGGGTATACGTCGGACGTACGTAACTCGTATAGCCTTTTTAACCTAGCGCGCTACGCAATCCTTTTAGGAGGCACTTGTTAGTTCTACTACCTACTATATTATCGGTTAGGTAGGTATTCTATACGTTACTATATACCTAGCCCCTAATAATAAACGAACTAAGGTAGATATAGAAGATACTCCCTAGTACTATAGTAGAGGCCCTAATATACTAGGTACTAGTCTATAGCTTTAGGATCGTAGGATTTAACCCTAAGGACCTAAGCTATATATATAAGATCTAGGAAGAGAACGGAAGACTCTACCTAAATCTTAAGATATCCTAGGTAGCCTAGCTAAAAAGCTAGAAGGTTATAGAAGGTAAGATATATTCCTCTATTATCCTAAATATATAGAGCTTAGCTTAAGTAAGGGAAATTATATAGAAAGGCCTAGTATCCTAAGGTACCCTCCTTACTATAGAGGAGTTTAATCTAAAGTAGAGACCTATATAATGCCTAAAGTATAGACAATTTATACATATAGCAAAGTACTATAGAGCCGAATAGGTATATAGAATATACGTAGGACTATATAGAATAGACGAATACTAAGGAACACTAAGAAAGTATAGTAACTATTAAGGTACCTATATAGTATAGTTAGTATTATGTAAGGTAAAACAAGTAGCTATTACAAAAGCAAGAGCATTTAGAGCCTAAGTAACTAAGAGCTAGAGCTACCTAACCTACCCTAAAGACCTAAAGGACTTAGAAGGGTAGATAATTATTAGGTCTAAGAGAAAAGTTAGAAGTATAAGCCTAGACCTAGAAATAGACGATAGGTTAAGAAGACTACTAGGGAGACTAGTAGGTACAAACTCTACTACCCTAGTAGATAGATTATAGAATAATAAGATCCCCTCCCTATTTCCCCTAGCTATAGGCTAAGAAGGGTAACTATACTAGAGCTAGAGCTAGGAAGCTATAGAAGACATATAGGCATACTAGAATACCTAAAATAAATAGTAACTAAGGGAAGCTTACTATCCTATAGTACAATACTAACTATAGTATAGACAAGATCCAAATCCTATTCCTCTAATAACTAGATCTAAAAGAATACTAGGTAGTAGTAATCTAAGAACTATAGATTAGCCCTAGTAATAGGAATATAGTAGTATATCTAGGATACTATACTATACTCCTAGGAGTAGTATACCCTAGGGTTACTATATATATATCTAAGGAGATTAATATATAAACATAGAATATAAAGGAATACTCGGGGGATATAATTATAGTTAGACTCCTTATAGGAGAAAGATAGGTTAATATCCTAAACTACTATAACCTATCTAGCCCTACTAGAGACTATACCCTAGGTACCCTCTTACTAATAGAGGATATAACCTAGGGAAAAGAGTAAGAAGAGATTATCCTAGTAGGGGATTTTAACCTATACTACCCTAGGTAGGGAGGGAACAATATCTAGAACTAATACTAGATAGTAGACTAAGACTACCCTATTACGATTATAGAAAAGGTATATCTCGACCTACTACTAGAGCTAGGCATAGTTACTTAGGAGACTCCTTAGAGCTACTAGACCCTAGACCTAGTATTTAGGACTATAGGAATCTAATAAAATGTATAGGAATATAGAATAAGGATAGACTTAGAAATAGGATCTAACTATATACTAATCTAAACTACAATCCTATAGGCTTAGACTAGTACTAGAGCCTAGATATAAAGACTATAATAGAAAAAGGTAGACTAGGACAAGATTAGAGCTAGGATAAAGAAGGAGGTATAAGAAATCTCTAAAAGAGTAATAGATATACTACAATAGCTTAATATAATAGCCTAGGAGATCTAAGAGATACTTACTAAGGTAATCTAAGAGGATATCCTAAAGGCTAAACCGTCTAAATATACTAAAATAACCTAGTTAAAGGAGTGTAGCAAAGTAGTAAAGAAGATAAGATACCTAAAGAGGGAGTAGAGCTAAGATAGAATAGAAGGGAACCTAGTAGTATACCTAATAGCCTTATAGGCTAAAGGTAAACGGATTAGGAAAGATAGGAACCTAGGCTAAAGAGCTATGGTTAGAGAAATCATTAAGGACCTAAATAGGATCTAGAAGCTAGCTAGATAGGCTAAGGAAGGGATAGGCTAAAGATATCCCCTCCTATAGTTCCTAAAGACTAGGGACAAGGATAGTATAATACAAATAGAAAACTAGGGGAAGGCTAAAGCACTAGCCTACTACTTCTTCCTAGAACTAAGGAAAGCTAACCTAGAAGACATACAAAACGTATCCTACCCGAGCCCCTTCTATATAGAGGAAGAAGTTAGAATAGGAGAACTCTAGAAGATACTTAATAGACTCCCTAAGGGTAAAGCCCTAGGACCTAATTAGATCATTAACCTAATACTTAAGGAATATAGATAGGAACTTGGACCTATGCTATACAAGTTCTTTATAGTATGCCTATAGTAAGGATATTACCCTAAATCCTTTAAATACTCTATAATAGTCGTCTTAAAGAAACTATAGAAGCCGGACTATACTAAGCTAGGAGTATGTAGACCTATAGTACTACTAAATACCTTAGTAAAGGTCCTAGAGGCTATTATTATAGGGAGAATAAGTAAAGAAGTAGAAGAAAGGGACCTCCTCCCCTAATCCTAAATAGGAGCTAGACTAGGAAGATCTACTATATTAGCCCTAGAGCTAATAATAGAATAGGTCTAGATAGTCTAGAAAACAGACCTAACAATAGTAGTATCGATACTTTGCTTAGACATATTAGGGGCATTTAATAATATATTATATTAGAGACTAATACATAATATTAGAATAAAAGTATACCTATAATACATTATACAATACATCTAGTTATTCCTTTAGGATAGGACTACATGCCTTAGACTTAGAGAATATATAGACTAGGCAAGGCCCTAAATAACTAGAATACTATAAGGATTAACCCTCTTACTAATCCTATTCCTATTCTTTATATCTATACTCCTCCCTAACCTAGAGGGTAAGGGAACTATAGTAATAGGCTTTGTAGATAACTCTAATATTCTTGTATATAGGAAAAGTATAGAAGGGAACTATAGAAAGCTAAAGATAGTATATAACAAATATATATAATACGTAGCTAAATACGGGGCTACCTTTATACTATAGAAGTACTAACTAATCTACTTTACTAAGAGTAGAATAAGACATAACCTATAAGCTATAGTTAATATACTAGGGTTTAAGGATAGACCTACTCTATCCCTCCGACTACTAGGAGTATAGATAAATTCGAAACTATAGTAGGGCCTATATATTAAGAAAGTAGTAGAGAAAGGCATGTCCTAGATATTCTTACTCTAAAGGCTATGTAAATCCATATAGGTAGTATTATTCTAGAAGGTAAAATATCTATATATAGCTATAGTAAGGCCTACAATAATATATAGGACGAAAGTCTAGATAATACTAGAAGGACTACCTAGACATAGAAAAGGGGCTATCCTAAGGCTAGAAAAGATCTAAAACTAGGTACTAAGGCATATTATAGGAGTATATAAGAGTATAGTAGAAGGGGTCCTCTAAAGGGAAACACAAATCCTACCCCTCTCCCTATATATATAAGAGATAGCAAGATAGTAATTAGTTAAGATAGATAACAAACCTATTACTAAGTATATCTAGGAGAGGTATAAGAAGGTCTCGAAGGAATATAGGAGGAGTAGGGGCATAGCCTAAGTACAAGACCTAAAGATAAGGTAGAGATAGATAGTAGAATAGGTTAATAGTAGTAGTAAATTCTTACATTGCTATACTATTCTAACTACTAGACAAGTAGCTATTCCTATCTATTCTTGAAGGTAAAAGTCCTTAGCCTATAGCCTCTAGTACAAAACCCTTCCTCTCCTTCCTACTTTATAGGATTCTATCCCTACCTTTATTGTCTATTTAGGCTATAGGATATAGAGAGGATCTCTACGGCTCCTTCCTCTTACTAAGCTCCTACTTCTACTTCCTACCTTTCTCCTCCTCCTTTTCTAGCTCCTCCTTTATAAGGGAGAACTGTTCTAGGAGACCCTTCCTAATCATCTACCTAGTTACTTTATTTAGGCCTCTTTTAGTCCGGGTAAGCTCCTACTATAATAACCCTATCCTCTAGATAAGTAGGTTTCTTATCCTTTGTCTCTCTAGGTAGAATAGTATAATATACTTAGGTATCTAGGCCCTATATCTATACGTACATTCTAGTATCTTGCTTAGGACCCTTCTCCTTGTTAGGTATGTATTTAGGCTAATATATTTAGTCCTAATTATGGTTACTATTATACTTTGCTTCCTTAACTATCCTTAGTATATTTCCTTGCCTTTTAGCCCTTCCTACTAGGCTATAGGGAATTGTTAGCCCTATTAGGATGCCTACCTTTTCCTAACTTAGCTTTCCTATTATGTTTCCTATCTCTAGTACATCTACTACTACTTAGGCGTTATTCCCCTCGATTAAATGTATTCCCTAGTCTACCTCTTAATCTATTCTACTAGCTACCTCTACCTTATCTTTAGGTCTTGTACTTAGGCTATGCCTCTATTCCTCCTATATTCTCCCTAAACCTTTTTATACCTCTCCTAGATATACTTAATAATAGGTTTGTCCTCTATCTTAACTACTTATTACCTTGTTATCTCCTATATATATAAAGAGATAGGTAGGATTTGCGTTTCCCTTTAGAGAACCCCCTCTACTACGCTCTTGTATACTCCTATAATATATCTTAGTACCTAGTTTTAGACCTTTTCTAGCCCTAGGGTAGCCCCTTTTCTATGTCTAGATAGTCCTTCTAGTATTATCTAGACTTTAGCCCTATATGTTATAGTAGGTCTTACTACCGTAGTATATAGGTATTTTGCCTTCTAGAATAATGCTCCCTATATAGATTTATATAGCCTTTAGAGCGAGGATATCTAGGATATGCCTTTCTCTACTACTTTCTTAATATATAGGCCCTACTATAGTTTCGAATCTACCTAAACTCCTAGTAGCCTAAGAGATAGAGTAGGTCTATCCTTAAACCCTATTATGTTAACCGTAGCCTATAGGTTATGTCTTGTTCTACTTCTTGTAAAGTAGATTAGTTAGTACTTCTACGGTACAAAAGTAGCTCCGTACTTAGCTACTTACTATAGATATTTGTCGTATACTATCTCTAGCTTTCTATAGTTCCCTTCTATAGTTTTCCTATATATAAGGATATTAGAGTTATCTACAAATCCTATTACTATAGTTCCCTTGCCCTTAAGGGTAGGGAGGAGCGTAGATATAAAGAATAGGAATAGGATTAGTAAGAGGGTTAATCCTTATAGTATTCCGGTTGTTTAGGGCCTTGCCTAATCTATGTATTCTCTAAGCCTTAGGTACGTAGTCCTATCCTAAAGGAATAACTAGATAAATTATACAATGTACCGTAGGTATACTTTTATCCTAATGTTATATATTAGTCTTTAGTATAATATATTATCGAATGCTCTTAATATATCTAAGTATAGTATTAACGCTACTATTATTAGGTCTATTTTCTAGACTATCTAGACCTATTCTATTATTAGCTCTAGGGCTAATATAGTAGATCTTCCTAGTCTAGCTCCTATCTAGGATTATAGGAGGAGGTCCCTAGCCTCTACTTCTTTGCTTATCCTCCCTATAACAATAGCCTCTAGGACCTTTGCTAAGGTGTTTAGTAGTGCTATAGGTCTATATACTCCTAGTTTAGTATAGTCCGGCTTCTATAGTTTCTTTAGGACTACTATTATAGAGTATTTAAAGGGTTTAGGGTAGTATCCTTATTATAGGCATACTATAAAGAACTTACATAGTATAGGTCTAAGTTCCTATCTACATTCCTTGAGTATTAGGTTAATAATCTAATTAGGTTCTAGGGCTTTACCCTTAGGGAGCCTATTAAGTATCTTCTAGAGCTCTCCTATTCTAACTTCCGCCTCTATCTAGAATAGGCTTAGGTAGGATGCATTTTATATATCTTCTAAGTTAGCTTCCTTCGGTTCTAGGAAGAAGTGTTAGGCTAACACTTCTACTTTCCCTTAGTTTTCCGTTTGTATTATACTATCGTTATCCTTAAGCTCTAGGAACTATAGAAGGGAGTATCTTTATCCTATCCCTTCCCTAGCCTACCTAGCTAGTTTCTAGATCCTATTCGGGTCCTTAGTAATTTCTTTTACTATATCTCTCTAGCCTAGGTTTCTATCTTTCCTAATCTACTTTCCTTTAGCTTATAAGGCTACTAGGTATACTACTAGATTCCCTTCTATTCTATCTTAGCTCTATTCCCTCTTTAGGTATCTTATCTTTTTTACTATCTTACTACACTCCTTTAACTAGGTTATTTTAGTATATTTAGATAGTTTAGCCTTTGGGATGTCCTCCTAGACTATCTTAGTAAGCATCTCTTAGACCTCCTAGGCTATTACATTAAGCTATTATAATATGTCTATTATTTTAGTAGAGATTTCTTATGCCTCCTTCTTTACCCTAGCCCTAATTCTATCCTAGTCTACCTTTTTCTACTATAGTCTTTGTATCTAGGCTCTAGTACTAGTCTAGGCCTATAGGATTATAGTTTAGATTAGTACATAGTCTAATCCTATTTCTATATCTATCCTTGTCCTATATTCCTATACATTTTGTTAGATTCCTATAATCCCAAATACTAGGTCTAGGGTTTAGTAGCTCCTAGGAGTCTCCTATGTAATTATGCCTAGCTCTAGTAGTAGGTTAAGGGAGGCCTTTTCTATAATAGTAATAAGGTAGTCTACTACCTAATATTAGTTCTAGGTATTGTTTCCTCCCTATCTAAGGTAGTATAAGTTGAAATCCCCTAGTAGAATAATCTCTTCTTCCTCTTTCCCCTAGGTTATATCCTCTACTAGTAGAAGGGTACCTAGGGCACGGTCTCTAGTAGGGCTAGATAGGTTATAATAGTTTAGGATATTAATCTACCTCTCTCCTATAAGGAGTCTAACTACAATTATGTCTCCTAAGTATTCTTTTGTATTCTATGTTTATATACTAATTTCCTTAGATACTATTAGGGGCTAGGTATATAGCAACGTATAGAACACCCGCCTAACCGATAACATAGTAGGTAGTAGAACTAATAAGTGCCTCCTAAAAGGATTGCGTAGAGCGCTAGGTTAAAAAGGCTATACGAGTTACGTACGTCTAGCGTACGCCCCTAGCGCGCGCCGCTTAGCATATTTAGGGCTTAGTAAGAGACCTTACCTTATCGAGGTCCTTACAACTATCCCCTTTCTCCTAGTATAGCTATCCCTAGCTATAGACAAACCTAACTCCTCGTTAAGCTATCCTATCTATATATTCCCTCGCGCCTCCTACGCTTCGAATACGCTTAGCGTACGTTGCTACCTCGGGTAGCTCGTTACTACGCGAAAACTCTTCGTTGTTATATAGTAGAATTTTTATGTTTTGCTACTAGTAACGTTACTAGGCAGGTCTAGCGTATTCCTAAGAACGTATTAATTATTGTTATCGGTAACTAGGTAGCCTATATATAAGTAGTATCTATAGTCTACCTAAAAACTTTCCCTATTTCTAAGCTTTCTACTAGTACTACGCTAGTACCTCGCTAGTACTACGCAAGCTCCTCTTATGTCCTAACTAACAATCTTTATACTACTCTTAGTATAGACCTAGCTAGTACTCCGGTTACGGCGCGTAAGCGCCCCGCCGCTAGTCCTACTACCCTAGTTACGGCTAGTAAGAGATTTAGGCCTAATATAGAAGGTTGTAGTAGAT
>LFZO01001246.1:0-10675 GCA_001578225.1 Pseudocercospora musae | reverse complement strand
TTTTAGAGCGACTTTTACTACGAGACGTATATAAAGCGTAAGCTTAGTATAGCGTTCTATCCGTAGACTAACGGGTAGACTAAACGTACTAACTAGACGCTAGAATAGTACCTAAGATATTATTGTTCTAATAACTAGGTAGACTAGGCGTCTTGGCTCTTATAGGTAGAGTTCGCGTATAATAATAGCGTATACCCTACACTACGCATAAGCCCCTTCCGTATACTATATAGATATAATCCGGATATTGCTCCTATATCGTTGCTTATAGCTCGGGACGAGCTATCCGAAGGAAGGGTACTAGCGGCAATCGATGCTATAGAAAGACTACGAAAAGTATACGAGACGCTTACATAGCGCTAGAAGACTATAGCGGAATACTAAGCTAAGTACTATAATACTAACTACAAGGCTTAGAAGTATAGTATTAGCGATTTAGTACTATTGTTATCCAAGAATGTTAGACTAGATCTACTAAAGAAGAAGCTTAGCCTAAAGTATCTTAGCCCGTTTTGTATTATTAACGTAGTAGGAGCGTAGGCGTATCGCTTAGCGCTACCTACTCGTACGAGAATCTATAATGTTTTCTATATATCCCTACTCGAGCTATAGAAAGGGCGTAAGGGCGAGGAGTATAAGGTTAGTATACTAGTCGTAGAGGATGCGAATAAGTAGTACGTAGAAGAAATCGTAAAGAAGAAGGTATAGAAGGGAGAGACTTACTACCTTGTTAGGTAGATAGGCTAGCTAGAGGAATATAACACTTAGGAACTAGTAGAACATATAGAAGACTTAGTAGCGCTTAACGTATTCGAGGCGTAAGCGAGACGTAGTCGGAGAATATAAGAATAAGATAAGACAAGGTTAATAGATATATACTCGTTTCGCTATTAATAGGGGCGTCTAGCCTAGCTTAGAATAAAGGAAAATTATACGTTCGCGGCGCTTACGCGCCGTAGGTAGATAACCTACTAACTAGCTCTAAGGAGCTAGTTATTCTCGTAACTATTAGAACCCTCCCCCTTAGTAGGCATAGGTAGGAAGCCTATAGTAGTATCGACTACTACTATAGTAGTATATGCCCCCTTTAGGGCGAGATTCTATCGCGGTTAGTATGCGCTCAATAAGCGATAGGGATGCGAGGATAATGCGTACCTAACGGCCGATTTCTACTAGACTAGAAAGGTTAACATTAATACGCTCTAGGATAGCTACTAAGTCTAGGCCGTTAGGAGTAGCCGGCACGACGCTAGCGCTACGGTTGCGCTTAAGTAGCGTACCGTTACTAATAATCTTGTTCTTATTATAGTAGTAGCTATTTAAAGATTTCTTAACCTCTAGGAAAAGCTAGGCGGTTAATAGACGCGACGCGTGCGAAGAGGAAGCGATACGTACGGTCTACGTATACGTCTAGGCGCTACTAGATCTTATCTAGACTAATCTAGGCCTAGATAGAATTATCCCTATACTTAGGGTCGTCTAGGTCGTAAGTAGCGCGCTTAGCGCGAGCTACGCGTATATGCTAGAGTAGCGCGACGAGGTATAGTACTATAACTAGCTTATAGGGATAGTGCCCCTTAGTACATCGCTAGTACTTCTTCTTAGTAGTAGGGTATATATTATCCCTAATATATACATTATTTAGATCCTCTATAGCGAGTTAGTTACGAGACGCGTACGAGGAGCGCGTAGGGATCATTCTTACTATTAGTAGTTATATATAGGAAGTATCTACTACAACCTTCTATATTAGGCCTAAAGCGCTTACTAGCCGTAACCGGGGTAGTAGGACTAGTAGCGCCGCGCTTGCGTAACGTAAGCAGGATATAGGTTAGATCTATATAGAGAGTAGTATAAAAATTGTTAGTTAGAGTATAAGAGGAGCTTGTATAGAGCTAGCGAGGTACTAGCGCGGTACTAGTAGAAAGCTTAGAAATAGGGGAAGTTTTTAGGTAGACTATAGATACTATATATATACGGGCTACCTAGTTACTAATAATAACAATTAATACGTTCTCCGGAATACGCTAGACCTACCTAGCTACGTTACTAGTAGAAACATAAAAATTCTACTATATAGCAATAAAGAGTTTTCGTATAGTAACTAGCTATGCGAAGTAGTAACGTACGCGAGGCGTATTCGAAGCGCTAGAGGCGCGAGAGAATATGTAGATAGGATAGCTTAACGAGGAGTTAGGTTTGTCTATAGCTAGGGATAGCTATACTAGGGGAAAGGGGATAATTGTAAGGACCTCGATAAGGTAAGGTCTCTTGCTAAGCCCTAAGTATACTAAGCGGCGCGCGCTAGGGGCGTACGCTAGACGTACGTAACTCGCATAGCCTTTTTAACCTAGCGCTCGGCGTAATCCTTTTAGGAGGCACTTGTTAGTTCTACTACCTACTATGTTATCGGTTAGGCGGGTATTCTATACGTTGCTACATACCTAGCCCCTAATAGTAGCCTACAAAGAATACCTAAGTATAAAAGCTAATATAGGGAGTCTAACTTCTAGCAATATAGGTTATATAACTAGATACTAAGTAAGGGTAGGGATAGTTTATAGTTTAGTAGAGAGCTAATATAGAAGTTAACTAGAAAGTAGGAGGAATAATAAAGACCTATATTTAAAGAGGAGGAAGGAAGGGGAGGAAAGGGATAGGAATACTACCCTATTCCCTAAACTAGATATCCCTCCTACCTAGCTTAAGAGCTATAAAGGAATAAGTTAAAGAAAAGGATATTAAACTAGAGGAGATAGACATAATCTAGTTAAGGCGATAGAGATATAGGGAACCTCTTAATATTTAAAAGACTAGTATAAACAAGGATAGGGCTTAGTACCCCTAATAGTATAATAGAACGTAGAGGTTTTTAATACTATACAAAGCTAGTAGGGACTTTAAGGAAGTTAGGAAGGCTAAGTAAAGGGCTTTTTCCCTTCTAAGGAACTCTAGAGATAGCTACTTATCTAGGTTTAGAATAGTATAGTAATATAAATCTACTACTATATCGAGGTAGGCTAATAGCGCTTCTAGACCTTAATCGAAGCTAAAGAGATAGCGAACGCCTACTACTACTTACTAGATAACGAGTATAGGTCCTATAGAAATAAAGACTAGAGTAATAAGAAGCGTAGCTACTTCGACTCGAATAATAGTACTACTAGCTCGATATTATAAAAGCTACCTAGATACTTAAAGGCTACGACTAAGGAGGAAAAGGTCGAAACTTCCTATAGAGGCTCTAGAATACCTATAATAGGTCTAAGAAGGACTAAGAAGTTCCCTAGTACTAGTACTATAGCGAGATAGGCTATAAGAGGCCCTAATATCCTATCTATAATCTAGAATTAGGAAAAGACAAACCCGCCTAGTAGCTCTCCTAGCTACGATAGGCTAGATTGTTTATATTAAGGAATAGAGAAGGAGTATAGAGCCTAGTAGACTAAGGTAGGTTAACTAGGAGTCTAGGACTAGTTTTAGTTAAAACTTAATTTAACTAGACGTTAAGCTATAAGGAAACGAGAACTTCTATATACTTAAAGAGCTTATTAATTATAGCTCCTAGGCTAATATCTTAGATAGTATATATAAGGACCTCGATAAGGTAAGGTCTCTTACTAAGCCCTAAGTATACTAAGTAGTATATACTAAGCGTACACGTAGGACGTACGTAACTTATATAGCCTTTTTTACCTAGTATACTATATAATCCTTTTAGGAGGCACTTATTAGTTCTACTATCTACTAAGCTATTAGTTAGGTAGGTATTCTATACGTTACTATATACCTAGCCCCTAATAGTTCTAATAAGTCTATTCCTATAGTAGCCTATAGAACATCGTATAATAAGCGTAAGCGAGCTAACTACGTTAGGTAGTAACACTATAGTATCTATAGACGATAATCGCCCCTAGGGGAATAAAGAACGTTAGGCTTTACTTAGTAAATAGTAGGCTACGCTAAACGAGCTAATTGCGTATTCGAAGGCTAAGTAGAAGCTACTTAAATAAGAAGTCTAAGCTTAGGAGCTAGAGTATAAAAATACTCGGCTATAGATATAGCGTAACGTAGGCTTAGCGCTAGTAGATACTAGGCGTAGTATAAGCGTCGAGTAGTCTAATTACTTAGTATCGCTAGAGTCTAACTAGGATACTAGTAATTCTAAGAATAGGTCTATAGAGAGTATCTATAGGATCCTATCTTCTTAGCTTAGTCTTAGTATTATACTATTACATAGATATAGCGAGGCGCCTATACTAAGCGTAGTAGACGCGATTATAGATATTACGATAGGCAAGCCTAGACTAAAGGAGCTAAAACCCTTTAGGAATAATACTATTAAAGAGGCAAGGAGGTTCTTAAGGGAACTAGCCTTAATCTTGGCTTTATTAGGAACTTCTAGCTTTAGCTTAGTAGTAGAGCGTAGGATTGTAGCCTCCTACGATTATCCTAAGGTTACTTGTTCGAACTAGGTAGGGAGCTTAGCTCTCTAGGCAATTTCTTATAGTCTATTCTTATATACAAAGGATACTTACTATTGTTTAAAGAGCTTACTTAGGTAGTAATAACGCTATCGCTATAGCCGCTATAGGGATTTAAGCTTTCTAAGTCCCTTTAATTTAATCCCTTTTACAATATATATCTACTAGGTATAATCTCTACTACTACTACTACTACTACTACTCCTATACTTAGCGCCGGTAGTAGCTAACTATCGTTAACCCTTCTCGAGGCGATTTAGGCTAACTTAGTATAGTAGTCCCCCTTTTTCTATTAGTAGTATCCTTTTTAGTCCTCGCTAGTATTGTCTAGCAACTAGGATACACTTGCCTACCTAGTTAGGTAGGGATCTTGATTAGTATATATAGCCCTCTTCCTACTAGGAAGAGACATTATTAACCTTCGTTTAGTATACATTACTAGTTACGTTTCTTATACCTCTACTATAGAGCTCTAATTACTACCTACTACCTCTATAGCTACTACGAATAGATAGTCTACCTAGTATAGCTTCCCTTAGCCTAATAGGTTATACTACTAGTAGTCCCTTCCTATACTACCTAGCCCTTAGATATATATAGGTTTCGGTTCTACTTATTAATAGAGCCGAAGGTAGGGCTATCTCTTCTCGATCGCATTAGGTAGTTAGGTTAAAGGTAGCCCTTAGGTATAGATAACTACGTATATATAGGAGGCGATAAACGACCTATAGTACTAGTTACGAAAGGTATCTTAGGAGGTCTCGACAAAAGCGATAACTAAGAGTAACCTCCTAGAAGAGGGCATTACCTTAACCCTAAAAAGCTACAAACCCTAGAGACTATTAAAGCTTAGGACCTAGACGGTCGATTACTTTCTAGGACTCGCTCCGGGTTTAGGGATTCCTCTAAACCCCTACTAGTACTATATAGTAGTATACTACCTATTCGATACAATACTATTCCGGTCGACTAGTCTTATTCTACTAACCGATCCCAAGGCATAGTAAGGACTAATTACCTAGACTATGTTTAGACCTAGCTAAAGTCTATGGTAGGATAGGTATCTATACCTATATATAAGTATTAGGCTATTAAAGAAAAGGGATCCTAGTTAGGCTAGAGATTACTATATTTCTAATTCGCTACTAGCTTAATAGTACTTTAGTCTTCTACTATAATAGAAGGTACCTAGTAGAAGGAAGTAGGAACAAAGTTGCCTAGTAATCTTGCTATACTATTTAGCAAATTGTTAGCTCTAGGATTAATTAGTTAACCTAAGATCGCGACTCCCGTTTCTAGATAATATTTAGACTCTATCTTAGCTATTAGGCTAGCTAGGGGAGAGTGAAAGTCTAATGACCCCTAGGGGGGTTATTAGCTCCTACCTATATAAAAATCGAAAGCCTATTCTATATAGTAGTACAATAGTATTCCCTATTCATTTTGCGAAACTAAAAACGATAAAAAGTATAAAAAAAACAATTCTCTAATTACCTTACTTTACTATATTCGTTTAAATAAGTTCCGGTAGTAGGTTAAGCTAAGTATTAATATCCTCTAACGAGGAATCTAAACCCGACCTAATCAACGAACAAATCCGACGCTCTCTAGTTAAGATAGGCGATCCTATTACTAGACTAAGTAGTAGACGAGTACTAGAACCTAGCCTAGACATAGATTTTAACGGTACTATGTTTACTACCTTTAAGACGCTATAGTAGCAAATAATAGAGTAGTAGAAGGAGTTTACTTATATTAATAGACGTTATCTACTAGAGCCTAGTAGTAATTCTAACCCTTAGTTTAAAGGATACAATACTACTACCTATATCGAACGATATAAAGATAACCTTATCGAATATAAGCAATCGTTCCGACGCTAAGAAGATCTATATGTTTATATAAACGATAGATACTAAGCTATATACTATACTTAGGAGTCTCGAGGAATATCCTAATAAGGCCGACAAGTTAGATACTAACTAGGAAAAGTTCAAAAAGTCCTTCTTACGTAAGTACTATAAAAACGATAGCTATAGAGTTAAAGGTAGTCGCCTATAGCTTAAGACCCTATATACCTAACTACGTATAGAGAATAATAACCTAAAGGAGTATATTCGTAAGTTCGTTAAGGCTATAGATACTATTCTAAAGGAAGACCTCGAGAACTCTTAGCGGACCCGACTACTCCTAAAAGGCCTTCTAGGGCCTATGTCTTAGTATATCTTTTATAGGTACAAGCTTACTAATAACGATCCGAATAGCTTCCGCAACTTTAAGAAGATCTTAGAGTATATTAAGTAAGATATTAATAGCTCTACCGATTATAGAAAGTTTATTATTAGTAAGGAAAAGAGGGATATCGATTTAGTCTACCTTACTTCTAAGCCTACTATCCCTACTCTAAGGTTCTTGCCTAAGTCTTAGTCTACGCCCTCTATAGTAGTCAAAATAGTAGCTATTACTCTACTAACGTAAGAGGACGAGTAGTTTAATTAGTTTATTAACAAGTTTCGTACCCTAAGTATTAATAAACTAAAGATGTTAGTTACTACTACTAATAAGCTTAGTACGACTTAGAAAGTATCTAATACTATTAGTAATATCGACGACATTTATCTAGACGCGCCTACGATAGACGTCTTCGCTAGCTAAAGGGATAGGAGTATAAGAAAGATCTACCTAGACCTCGATAGCAAGTATTAGATATATAGTAGTATTAATTATATACAAAGCGACTATCTAGTATAGAAGGAGCTTATAGACTAAGGCTATATAAACAAGTAGAATAGTAAGACGTATTATAGTAAGACTAGCAAGTAGATACTATACTAATAGGATCTCTAAGCCCCTAAACTAGCCGTTATACTACCGCTACTAGAAGCTAGGTATAGACCTATCCATTAGGAGGTTCTAGGCAATAGTACCTTCGTAGCGATTATAGAGCACGAAGGCAAAAGAGTTCGAAAGCTCCTAGACGACGAGTATACTAAAGACGGGTCTATCCCTACTATAGTAGTTAAGGTAGCTACAATAATATAGAACGACTAGCTTATTATAGACATATATAGCCTCTAAGTAGAAAAGAGTAGCGATAATACTAATACGGTTACTACGATGCCTACTACAATAAGATTATAGGCTAAGAACCTATCGAGGCCTAGTACCTCTCCTACTAGTATACTAAACTATAAAGCTATAGACAAGGTAAAAGAGTAACGAGAGATAGTTACTAAGACTAAGAATCTCATTACTACTTAGTAGAGAGCCTAACGACAAGTTAGCGATATGCCTACTACTTCGTCTAGTACCGTGCCTACTACTAATAGTAGCGCTTCCGCTACGCTAGAGCTAGAGGTTACCGAAACCTAGGAAGTCGAGATAACTAATAATACTAACGACTCGCCTTCTAGGCCTACTAACCCTCTAGTATATAATAAGAAGAGAGACATAGACCCGAAGTCGTCTCGGTTCGATAATTATATTAAGAAGTATAGAGTAGGAGATATAACTAGGATATAGAATATCTTCTAGACTTCTTAGTTCCTTAACCTCTAGTCTAGTATCTCTATAGGGGATCTACTAGCCTATAGTATCTTAACAAACCTCTTCTAGAAGCGAGTGCCTAACGATCTAGAGTCTAGACTTTATACGTAACCTCGTAGTATTCCGAAAAGACAAGGACAAGGCAACGTATATCGATATTCGATCGTTAGAATATCTACTATACTTTAAGGAGCTTCCTACGCCTACTATCGAGGACGTTTCTAGCGCTAACGACGTACCTAGCTTAGTTAGTACCTATATAGTTCGGTTTACGAGTACTATAATAGGATACGCTTCCTCTTCTAATATCGAGAAGCTATATAGTAGACCTATAGACGTTAACTTGTCTATAGTAACTCGAGAGTTCGCCGTTATCCTAAGTATCTATATCGACGTTAAGATTAGGAACTATAGCTCTCTAGTCTAGGCTATAATTAACGATAGATTAGAGTCTCTTATTATGCCTTTAGTCTTAGCCTAGTAGCTTCTCTTACTAATTAATAAGAAGGTAGTACTAGGGATAAGAGGCGTTAATAGTACTATTCCTTTCGTAGGCGCCTACTATAACGTATTAGTAGATACCTTTAGGATAGTATT
Source organism: Pseudocercospora musae (assembly GCA_001578225.1). NCBI lineage: Eukaryota > Fungi > Ascomycota > Dothideomycetes > Mycosphaerellales > Mycosphaerellaceae > Pseudocercospora > Pseudocercospora musae. The sequence continues at coordinate 2,048 of LFZO01001246.1, read as the reverse complement.
CGCTTTTATATTCTAGATAGTAGCCGACCTAGAAACGCCGGTTCTACTCGGACGGGCCTAGTCTCGTATAGTATACGGTATCTAGTAGAACTATAACGATAGTTTATAGGAAGGTATAATTACTAACTAGAAAGGGAATAAGATTGTATTTACTAGCTACGTTAGAAATCAAGGTTATAAATCCTATAAGGAGATTGTCGCTACTACCTAGAAGCGTTAGTAATGTATTGCTAGCGCTAATCGCGAGGGAAAAGCCCTAGCGCTACTATAGGGTCGATAGTCTATACCTTGCTTATATATAGTCTAAACTAATCTTGTTCGTTATAGTTAGAGGAAAAGGGATTATAAGCTAATTAGGCTAAGCTATAAGAATTGTAAAACGAATTAAGGCTATAGGCTAATTAGATACCTACTACTACCCCTAACCTACTACTAGATAGAGAAGAAGGTAACGGCTCTAAGATCGAGGTATTTCGTACCTTAGACTAAGACTCGGAGGTATTATTAGTATACTATAGCTAATCGGGAGTATCTACTAATAATCCCTAGGGGGATTATTATAGTAATATATTTAGTAGTGTCGAGCTAAGGAGGGCCGATAGGTATAAATGGATCATGAACTACAATAGAAGCTACAAGGAATAGTAGGGGCTAAAGTAGGAATAGCAAGTGTATTGTTATTGTTATCTATAGGTTAGAGCTAAACCTAAAAGGTGTTAGCTTGGATTAGTTACATAATAGTTATTATGTAATCTAGTCTGCCTTAGCATCCCTTGCTAGGTTACTAACTAGACTATATATTCCAATACTCCTACTTAGATTAGTTAGTCTACAAATCCTAATTCTAACTAATACAATCCAACAAGAACTTCAATTAGCTAATCAGATGCAATGGCTTCTAGATTAGTATAGCGTATCCAATCTACTAGGTTCAATTCCTAGATCTAGTATTTGCCCGCTTAGTAGAGTTTAAACTCCTCTAAGTAGGCACTTTTGTCCCTTTATACTAACTGTAATTGCCTAATGAATTCCTAGAACTATGGCCCTATCTTTGGCTTAGTTAGGCTATTAGCTACTATCTCTTTTATTAGAGTGTATTCTACTATAATCTTTCTTTACTACTAAAGATTTCTAACCTTGTTGAAACTAATATTAATATGTTTTAATCTCTTATAGGTATAAGCATCTTTAACAAGAGTTAAAGCTACCTAGTTGTTACCTATAATCTGAATAGGCCTAATTTTATTCACTATATTAGAATTCCCTTTTATTAGTAGTTGAAATGAACATTCTCCTACTAACTATGCATAGTCTATCTCCCTTAAGAGTACTATAAGGAATTAAGATTACTTTATACATACATTTATTGCTATGTACTTAGCTTCTATAGTTAATGTAGCAACTGACTTCTGCTTCTTGCTTATCTAAGAAACTAGTAATCTATAGAAAAAGAAGATACTTCTAAGGATTGAGACTCTATTAGCTTTATCTATTACATAATTAGAGTCTAAATATCCTATTAGCTTTCCTCCTCCCCTCGTAAACATTAATCCTAGGCTTAGGAATGATCTTAGGTATCTAGCTAGTTTCCTAAGTGCTTTTAAATGTCTCTTAGATAGATCTAATGTATATAATCTAAGTCTTCTAAGTGTAAAAGCAATATTAGGTCTTGTTATGGTTATTAGCTACATCTACGTACCATTCTAGCTCTAGTACTTAGTCTTGTTATACCTTTCTTTATCTAAGTTAGATTTCCTTAGACTTTCATAGCTATTAAGTAGTAACAAGGTTAGGTAGGCTATTTCCTTAGTTATTCTAAACTTTGTAAGGTTTTCCTAGATGTAGTGTTCTTAGTTAAGCTTTAGAGTACTATTAGGTCTATCTCTAGTAAGCTTTATTCTAAGAATCTTGGTTAGTTTACCTAGATCTTTAATCTTAAATACCTTGCCTAGTTCCCTCTTAAACTAAAGAATATCTTCTAGCTTTAGTACTATAATAGGAATGTTATCTATATAGGTAAGAACCATTAGGTTCCTTCCTCTATAGAT
>LFZO01001245.1:0-10675 GCA_001578225.1 Pseudocercospora musae | reverse complement strand
GAAAGGGAATATAATAAGCTAATCTAAAGCAAAGAGGACCTAAAGAGGATAGTAAAGTAGATTATTAAACAGGGATTTGTACAACAATTCGTACTAGTAAGGGAAACTAAGGAGTAGATAAGAAGGAGGGAAGAAGAGGGGGAAAGGAGGGTAGGGTAGTAGGCAAGGTAGTTAGAGGGTAACAACTATAACACTAGTATACCCTAGAGGAAGGAAAACAAAGAAACGAGGAAGAACAACAGTTATAAATAGGATAGGAGGGAGGTTTTTACTAACCAAGTTAGTTTCCTACCCAAAACAATATATAGAAACAGACCTATATAGGCCAAAAGGCACTATAATAGGCAAATGAAATATCTATCTATCTATCTATCTATATACTATTTTCTTAGTATTACTAAAGTTAGGTCTTAGATTATTAGCTATTATTTTTAATAGAATACCTTTTACTTAGTAATCTCCCTCTATAAAGTCCTTTAGTACTATCTTGTACTTAACTATACTAGGGAGTACAATCTATATGATACTATTTATAACTAATATAGTATCTTAGTAGTCTTCTCTAATTAGTATAACCTCTAGATTATACTACTCTAAGTTATAGAATATATATCTAAGAATATCTTCTTTAATAAATTCTCCTTTAAGGATAGTTTTCTATATATAGAAGTTAGTACCTTTCTTAAGGATCTTGTTTTCCTTGTAGGATTTAGATTTCTTCTTATATACTATCTTATTATTTAGCTAGCTTTTTCTACTTAGCTTCTCTACTTATACTAGTTTAGGTTAGTACTATAGGATAGACTAATCTTAGTTACTAACTCTAGTAGTTCTACTTAATCTATAGTTAACTTCTAGCTAAGTTTTACTTAACCTAAACTTAGTAGTTTTAATAATAATCTTTAGTCTATTCCTTAGATAGAATAAGCTTAGAGTACTAGGCTTATAACCTATTATAAATAACTAGTATAGCTCGAGATATTAGTATTTTGTCTACTAAATTATATAAACTATAAGAAGGGACTACTTAGCTAAATTTATTAGTATATAAACTCCTAAAAGAAGCTACCTATTATAAATTATCCCCTATTACCTTAGTATACTAACTAATATATAATAAAAGTTAGATTAAGTTAAACTTAATCCTTAAAAATTAAGCTAGATTTCTAGGATAGTAGGCCTAATGGTATCGCCTATGGGTTCAAATATAAGAGGTCTAGTAGATAATATTTAGAATAGTCCTAAAAGAGGAAATCCTAAGATCTAAAACCTTAAGAATTTAAATAGCTAAAACTAAGGTAACTTAGGCCTAATCCTTAGGAATTAATCTAGACTTTTAGGATTCTATGTCTAACGAAATCGCCTATAACTTAAAATATACTAAATCTAGTCTAGAGTATTTAGAATAGTTCTATTAAGAATTTAAATAGCTAAAAGTAGAATAAGTTAGACTAAATCCTTAGGAATTAATCTAGATTTCTAGGATTCTAGGTCTAAAGGTATTGCCTAAAGCTTGAAATATACTAAATCTAGTATAGAATATTTAGAATAGTCCTTAAAGGCAGGACCCTTAGGTCTAAAACCCTAAGAATTCAAATAGCTAAAACTAGGATAACTTAGGCTAAATCCTTAGGAATTAATATAGATTTTTAGGATTCTAAGTCTAACAGAATCGCCTATAGCTAAGAGTATACTAAATATAGTATAGTATATTAAGAATAGTTCCTAAAGGTGGGACTCTTAGATCTAAAACCTTAAGAATTTAAATAGCTTAAAGTAGGGCAAGTTTAGCTAAATCCTTAGGAGTCAATAAAGATTTCTAGGATTCTAGGTCTACTAGTATCGTCTATACCTAAAATATACTATATATAGTATAAAATATACTATATATAGTATATAATATTTAGAAAATTCCTTAAAGGGGATACCGTTAGATCTAAACTATTTAGAATTTAAATAGCTAAAAGTTAGAGTAAGTTAAACTCAATCCTTAAAAATTAAGCTAGATTTCTAGGATAGTAGGCCTAATAGTATCGCCTATATGTTCAAATATAGTAAGTCTAGTAGATAATATTTAGAATAGCCCTAAAAGAGGAAATCCTAAGATCTAAAACCTTAAGAATTTAAATAACTAAAACTAAGGTAACTTAGGCTAAATCCTTAGGAATTAACCTAGACTTTTAGGATTCTAGGTCTAACAAAATCGCCTATAACTTAAAATATACTAAATTTAGTATAGAGTATTTAAAATAGTTCTATTAAGAATTCAAACTACTAAAAGTAGGATAAGTTAGACTAAATCCTTAGGAATTAATCTAGATTTCTAGGATTCTAGGTCTAAAGGTATTGCCTAAAGCTTGAAATATACTAAATCTAGTATATAATATTTAGAATAGTCCTTAAAGGAAGCACTTTTAGGTCTAAAACCCTAAGAATTCAAAGGGCTAAAAGTAGAGCAAGTTAGGCTAAATCCTTAGGAATTAATCTAGATTTCTAAGATTCTAGATCTAATAGTATCGCCTATAGCTTTAAATATACTAGAACTAGTAGAGAATATTAAGAATAGTCCTTAAAGAGGAAACCCTAAGATCTAAAATCTTAAGAATTCAAAAAGCTAAAACTAGGATAGGTTAGACTAAATCCTTAGGAATTAAGCGAGATTTCTAGGATTCTAGGTCTAACGATATAGCCTATAGCTTTAAATATAATAAATCTAGTATATAAGAATTAGAATAGTCCTTAAAGGGAGAACTATTAGATCTAAAACGTTTAGAATCTTAATAGCTAAAAGTAGGGCAAGTTAGACTTAATCCTTAACGATTATGCTAGATATCTAGGATTCTAGGCTAAACGGTATCGCCTATACCTTAAGAACTAGTAAATGTAGTATATAGTATTAAGAAGAGTTCTAAAGGGGATAGGCTTAGATCTAAATCCTTTAGATTTTTAATAGTAAAAAGTAGGACAAGTTAGACTAAATCCTTAGGAACTAAGCTAGATTCCTATAGTTCTAGGTCTAATAGTGTCGCCCATAGCTTGAAATGTACTAGATCTATTTTCTAATATTTAGAAAAGCTCTTAAAGAGAGGATCCTTAGATCTAAAACCTTAAGAATTTAAATAGCTAAAAGTAGGATACCTTAGACTAGATCCCTAGGAGCTAATCTAGCTTTCTAGGACTCTAGGTCTAATAGAATCGCCTATAGCTTAGAATATACTAAGTCTAGTTTATAATCTTTAGAATAGTCCTAAAAGAAAGGACTCTTAAATCTAAATCCTTTCGAATTTTAATAGCTAAAGCTAGAGTAAGTTAGACTAAATCCTTAGGAATTAAGCTAGATTTCTATAACTCTAGATCTAATAGAATTGCTTATAGCTTGAAATATACTAAATAAAGTATATAATATTTATAATAGTCCTTAAAGCAAGGATTCTTTAGATATCCTAGTAGGTTAGATTAGATTAGGTTTAGGTTTAAACCCAAACCTAACCTAATTGTCTAGGTCCAATCTTAAGGAACTAGAAGTTTGTTAGGATTTAAATCCAAAAATTAAATAGGTTTATAGCGAAAAATAGAAATATTAGAAAGATAGAAATTATAAAATATTAAGATAGAGAATATATTATTATTTATATATACTACTATTATCGTAGTCCTAAAGGACAAAGTAGTTATTTCTTCTATATATACTACTAGTATTATAGTCCTTAAGGATAGAGTAGTTATTTCTTTCTATAGTATAGTACTAATAGCTATTCTTCTAGTTCTTTATTACTTATAGTAGTTCTTATATAGATTCTTACTAACGTCTATAGATCTAATAAAGATACTATAGGGCTTTGGAAGTAAACTTAGTATAACAATATTCTTCTACTAAATATTTTTTTATTATAAATTCTTATATTACTATACTATTCTATCTACTAGATAAGTAGCTATCTCTATCTATCTTTAAAGATAAAACCTCTAAGTATATAGTCTCTAGTATAGAACCCTTTCTCTCCTCTTACTATATAGGATTCTATCCCTACCTTTTATATTTAGTTAGGCTATAGGATATAGAGAGGATCTCTATAGCTCCTTCCTCTTACTAGGCTCCTATTCCTACTTCCTACTTCGTATCTTTCTTCTTCTTAAGTTTCTCCTTTATAAGAGAGAATTACTTAAGAAGGCCCTTCTTCATTATCTATCTAGTTACTTTATTTAGGCCTTTCTTAGTCTAGGTAATCTCTTACTATAATAATCCTATTCTTTAGAGAAGTTAGTTTCTTATCCTTTGTTTCTCTAGATAGAATAGTATAATATATTTAGGTATCTAGGTCCTATATCTATATATGTATTCTAGTATCTTACCTAGAACTCTCCTCCTTATTAGGTATACATTAAGGCTAATATGTTTAGTCCTAATTAGGATTACTATTATACTCTACTTCCTTAAATATCCTTAGTATAGTTCCTTACCTTTTAGTCCTTCTTACTAAGCTATAGGAAGCTATTAGTCCTATTAGAATACTTGCCTTCTCCTAACTTAGTCTTTCTATTATATATCCTATCTCTAGTATATCTACTATAATTTAGGTATTATATCTTCCTACTAGATATATTCCCTAGTCTATCTATTAACCTACTCTACTATCTATCCCTATCTTGTTTTTAGATCTTACATCTAGGCTATATTTCTTTTCCTTCTATATTCTATCTAGACCTTCCTATATCTCTCCTAGATATACTTAGTAACTAGTTTACTATCTATCTTAACTAACTATTATCTTACTATCTCCTATATATATAGGAAAAGGAAAGGGATTTAAGTTTCCCTTTAGAGTACTCCTTCTACTATACTCTTATATACTCCTATAATATATCGTAGTATCTAGTTCTAGATCTTCTCTAGTCTTAGAGTAGCCCCTTTTCTATATCTAGGTAGTCCTTCTAGTATTATCTAGACTTTAGTCCTATATGTTATTATAGGCCTTACTATAGCTATATATAGATATTTTACCTTCTAGAATAATACTTCCTATATAGATTTATATAGCCTTTAGAGTAAGAGTATCTAGGATATATCTTTCTCTACTACTTTCTTAATATATAGGCCTTATTTTAGCTTCGAATCTATCTATACTCTAATTAGTCTAAGGGAAAGAGCTAGCCTATCCTCGAATCCTAGTATATCGACTATAGCCTATAGATTATATCTTGTTCTACTACTAGTAAAGTAGATTAGCTAGTACTTCTATAGTATAAAGGTAGTCCTATATTTAGCTATCTATTATATATATTTATTATATACTATCTCTAGTTTCCTATAGTTTCCTTCTATACTTTTCCTATATACTAGGATATTAGAGTTATTAACAAAGCCTACCGCTATAGTTTCCTTATCTTCTAGCTTAGGAAGGAGTATAGATATAAAGAATAGAAATAGAATTAGTAAGAGGATTAATCCTTATAGTATTCCTATTATCTAGGGCCTTATCTAGTCTATATATTCTCTAAGTCTAAGCTATATAGTCCTATCCTAAAGGAATAACTAAATATATTATATAATATATTATAGATATACTTTTATCCTAATATTATATATTAGTTATTAATATAATATATTATTAAGAGCTCCTAATATATCTAGATATAGTATTAATACTACTATTATTAGATCTATTCTCTAGACTATCTAGATCTATTCTATTATTAGCTCTAGGGCTAATATAGTAGATCTTCCTAGTCTTACTTCTATCTAGGATTAAGGAAGGAGATTCCTTTCTTTAGCCTCCTTACTTATCCTCTTTATAATAATCGCCTCTAGAACCTTTACTAGGATATTTAGTAGTACTATAGATCTATATACTTCTAGCTTAGTATAGTCTAGCTTCTATAGTTTCTTTAGGACTACTATTATAGAGTATTTAAAGGATTTAGGATAGTATCCCTACTATAGATATACTATAAAAAATTAATATAGTAGGGATCCTAGTTCCTATCTATATTCTTTAAGTAGTAGGTTAAGGATCTAGTCTAGTCCTAGGACTTTACTATTAGGAAGCCTATTAAGTATCTTCTAGAGTTCTTCTATTATAACTTCTTCTTCTATCTAGAATAGTCTTAGATAGGTTATGTCTTATATATCTTCTAAGTTAGCTATCCTTAGCTCTAGAAAGAAGTATTAGACTAGTATATCTACCTTTCCTTAGTTCTCTACTTGTATTATACTATTCTTATCCTATATCTCTAGGAATTATAGAAGGGGGTTTCTCTAGCCTTCCTCCTTCCTAGTCTACCTAGCTAGCTTCTATATCTTCTTAGAATCCTTAGTAATTTCCCTAACTATAGCTCTCTATTCTAAATTCCTATCTTTCTTAATTTGCTTATCTTTAGCCTATAAGGCTTTTAGGTATACTACTAGGCTATCTTCTATTCTATTCTAGCTCTACTTTCTCTTTAGATATCTTATCTTTTTTACTACTTTACTATACTTCCTTAACTAAGTTATTTTAGTATACTTAGAGGACTTAGCCTTTAGGATTTCCTCTTAGGTTACCTTAGTAAGTATCTCCTATATCTCTTAGGCTATTATATCTAGCTATTATAGTATATCTATTACTTTAGTAGTAATTTCCTTTACCTTCCTCTCTATCCTCTTCCTAATCTTATCCTAATCTATCTTTTTCTATTAAGGTCTTTATACCTAGGCTCTAGTACTAGTCTAGGCCTATAGGATTATAGTTTAGATTAGTATATAGTCTAATCCTATTTCTAAGTCTAGTCTTGTTCTATGTTCCTATATATTTTGTTAGATTCCTATAGTCCTAAATACTAGGTCTAGGATCTAATAGCTCTTAGGAGTCTTCTATATAATAGTATCTAGCTCTAGTATAAGATTAAGGTAGGCCTTTACTATAATTATAATAAGGTAGTCTAATATCTAGTATTAGTTTTAGGTACTGTTTCCTTCCTATCTAGGATAGTATAGATTAAAGTTCCCTAGTAGAATAATCTCTTCTTCTTCCTTTCCCTAGCTTATATTCTCTACTAGTAGAAGGATACCTAGGGTATAATCTCTAGTAGGACTAGATAGATTATAGTAGTTAAGGATATTAATGTATTAGTCTCCTATATAGAGTCTAATTATAATTAGTTCCCTAGAGTATCCTCTTATATTCTATATCTATATACTAATCTCTTTAGATATATATAGAGTAATCCTTAGATATACTACTTCTAGAAGTATAGTATAGTATCCTAGATATACTACTATATTCTTACTAAAGAAACCAATCTATAGTTCTTAGATTATAACTATATAATAGTCTTTTAGATTTAGCTATTAGAGGAATAGGATCTAGATCTTATCTATACTATAGTTAGTATTATACTATAGGATTATAAGCTTGCCTTAGTTATTATTTATTCTAGGTATTCTAGTATACCTATATATCGTCTATCTCTTCGTAGCTCTAGCTCTAGCTTAGTTATCCTTTCTAGTCTTTAGCTAGGAGAAATAGGAAGGAGATTTTATTATTCTATAATCTATCTACTAGAATAGTAGAGTTAGTACCTACTAGTCTCCCTAGTAGCCTTCTTAATCTATTATCTATTTCTAGATCTAGGTATATATTTCTAGTAGCTTTTCTCTTAGATCTAATAGTTATCTATTCTTCTAGGTCCTTTAGGTCTTTTAGGTAAATAAGATAGCTCTAGCTCTTAGTTACTTAGGCTCTAAATGCCTTTACTTTAGTAATAGCTACTTGTTTTACCTTATATAATAATAACTATACTATATAGATATCTTAATAGTTACTATAATTTCTTAGTATTCCTTAGTATTCGTCTATCTAATATAGCCCTATATATTTCCTATATACCTATTTAGCTCTATAGTACTTTATAATATATCTAAATTGTCTATACTAGAGGTACTATATAGGTCTCTATTTTAGATTAAACTCCTCTATAGTAAGGAGGATATCTTAATATATAAGGCCTTTCTATATAATATTGCTTACTTAGGCTAGGCTCTATATATCTAGAATAATCGAGGAATATATCTTACCTTTCCTAGCCTTTAGGCTTTTTAGCTATACTATCTAGAATATCTTAAGATTCGGATAGAGTCTTCTATTCTCTTCTTAGATCTTATAGATATAGCTTAGGTTCTTAGGATTAAATCCTATAGTCTAAAAACTATAGACTAGTATCTAATATATTAGAGTCTCTACTATAGTACTAGGAAGTGTCTTTTGTATCTAACCTAATTTACTTATTAACTTGTCTTTAGTAGGCTTAGATACTATAAAGATCCTTAGATTACTACTCTTAAGTTTCTTAATAGTAATTATCCCTAGATCTCTAAGTTCCTATAATATCTCTTAGTTAGTAAAGCCTTATATTTTTTCTTACTCTTCTTTCTAACTAACTCTTATAGTAATTACGTAACTTTCTAGAGGAATTCTCTATATACTTAGTATAGCTAGCTAGCCTTAGGAGATAGCCTATATCTATATTCTTAGTTTAGATATCTTTAGAAGGACTTAGAGGTTCTATATATAGGTTTAGAGTATACTAATTATATTAGTATCCTTAAGTTAGTATAGGAGTTAGGTTTAGGCTCGTTAGAGGAGGAAGAGGAGGAATTAGAATTCTAAGATCTAGGAAGTATCTAGTTCCTTTTAGATATTATCTATAAGGGTTTAGAGGTTCTTCTATATATTTCCGTTTATTTTTAGCTAGTTAGGCTAGTCTTTCGGGCCTTTAGGACCTAGTTTAGATACTAGTTATCCCTTAGATTAGCTTTAGGATAGAGGCTAGATTCCTTCTTTTCTCTATCTTTCCTTAGAACTACTATTACTTTATTGTTTCTAGAGAGTTATACTTGTATCTCCTATACTTATAGATACTTACGCCTTCGCCTAGAAGATAGATATTATATCTTCCCTTCTACTAAATAGTAGTAGTAGTAAATTCTTATATTACTATACTATTCTAACTACTAGATAAGTAGCTCTTCCTATCTATTCTTAAAGATAAAAGCCCTTAGCTTATAGCCTCTAGTATAAAACCCTTTATCTCCTTTCTACTATATAGGATTCTATCCCTATTCCCTTCTACTAGATAGTAATATACTTAGTATAGATAGCTAGTAAATTAATAGCTATCTAGAGTTAGTATATATTAAGGAAGTTAGGAAGTAATATATACTTAAAAAAGATTATAAGATATACTTTAGAGGTATTATATAAAGCCTCGATAGTATTATACTAGTAGTAGAACTTAGTAGTATAATAGTATTTCTAATACTAGTATTATAGATTAACTATTTAACTAGTCTTTAAAATAATTTAATAGTACTTACGTAATTATAAGGTTAGTAGATATTTACGTAGTCTTAATCTACTATAATGCGTTTTCTAAAAGATAATTAGTTATAGCTCTAGGAAAGTAAGTAGTAAATAATAGAAAGTAACGTAATAAAACCTTAATAATAGTAAGACTACTCGATAATAGTAAGAGTAGAAGATATTATATATATAACTAGGCGAGATTTAATATAATTCTAAAGTAATAAATAAAGCTAAATCTATAGCTAGTAGTATAGCTAGCTATAGTTAGAGAATATATATTAAAAAATCTAATAAGTAATAACTAAAAATAATATAATAAAGCTTAATAATAGTAAGAGTAGAGAATAGAATATATATAACTAGGCAAAATTCGATATAATATCGAAATAATAAGTAAAGCTAAATCTATAGCTAATAGTATAGCTAGCTATAGATAGAGAATATATATTAAAAATCTAATAAGTAATAACTAAAAATAATATAATAAAGCTCGATAATAGTAAGAGTAGAGGAAAATATATATATAACTAGATAGAATTCAATACGATATTAAAATAATAGATAAAGCTAAATATATAGATAGATAGATATTTCATTTGCCTATTGTAGTGCCTTTCGGCCTATGTAGGTCTATTTCTATATATTGTTTTGGGTAGGAAACCAACTTGGTTAGTAAAAACCTCCCTCCTATCCTATTTACAAGTGTTGTTCTTCCTCGTTTCTTTACTTTCCTTCCTCTAGGGTATACTAGTATTATAGTTGTTACCCTCTAACTACCTTGCCTACTACCCTATCCTCCTTTCCCCCTCTTCTTCCCTCCTTCTTATCTACTCCTTAGTTTCCCTTACTAGTGCAAATTGTTGTACGAATCCCTGTTTAATAATCTACCTTACTATCCTCTTTAGGTCTTCTTTACTTTAGATTAGCTTATTATATTCCCTTTCCATTGCCTTTAGTCTCTAATTACTTCTACCTTCTAACTATTAGGGGCAGACTAGTAGCATATGCTTAGGGTTCTAAGATTGGTAGCTATATTAGCAAGCTCTACTTTCGATTCCTAGGACGTTTCTTCTAAACAAGTAAGATCTAAGTCTAATGTGTTTAGATCTAATTTAGATAGCTAGGCTTGCTTCGGCCCTGTTTAGGTCCTTATAGAGCTAGTAGTTGTATTAACTAAATTTGATTAGTACCTTTAGGGTTCCTAGTCTAACTTGTGTTTTGTTCCATTCCTACTCCTATAGGTGTCTAGCAATCGATTCTACTAGGCTTTGTTTCTTTTCCTTTAGCTTGTCTTCCTTTAGCCTTATGTTTAGTCTTTGAAGCTCCTTCTCTAG
>LFZO01001244.1:0-15902 GCA_001578225.1 Pseudocercospora musae | reverse complement strand
TTATACTAAGTTTGCTTCTAAAGGGCTATAGTATCTTTATTAGAGATGTAGACGTTAGCGAGAATCTATATAAGAACCGTTATATATAATAAAGGAACGGAAGGGTAGCTATTAGCGCTATACTATAGAAAGAAATAACTACTCTATCCTTAAGGACTACGATACTAGTAGTATATATAGAAGAAATAACTAGTTTATCCTTTAGGACTACGATAATAGTAGTATACATAAATAACAATATATTCTCTATCTCGATATTTCGCAATTTCCGCCTTTCTAATATTTCTATTATTCGCTATAAATCTATTGAATTTTTAGGTTTGAATCTAGACAAACTTCCGGTTCCCTAAGATTAGACCTAGACAAATGGGTTAGGTTCGGTTTTGAACCCGAACCTAACCTAAACTAACCTACTAGGACGTCTAAACTAAGGAACTAGACTAAGTTTAAGTCGAGCTATTTTTAATTAATAAGCCTAAGGGACTAGTCAATTACCGACTTAAACTACTAGATAATATAAAGATCTACCTATTATTCTATATATTATTGTTAGAACCTATAGACGCCGAAATACTATACTAAGAGACATTTTACTTCTAACCTAAGGAAGAAAACGAGTTTAAAGTCGAAAAAATCCTAGACTAGAAGGATTAGTAATATCTCGTTAAATAGAAAGGATACGACGATACCGAGAATACCTAGGAACTAGTAAAAAACCTTACGAACTACTACTAGCTTCTTGTATAGTTCTACCGGGATCGTAAGGACTATTAGAAGGAAGTTTCTAGAAAGGATTATTAGGAATTAAACTAAATTCCGACTACGAATCCAAAGGGAGTTAGAAGATACTATTTAACTCTAATAGATTACCTTTAGGCTCTAAAAGGAACTCTAGAGTAGCTAGGGGGATACCGATCTCTAGACGCCCTAGTAGGTTAGGTACAATCCGAGAATTTAGATTCGGGTTCGGTTTCTTAGTAGGAACCGGACGATTAGTATAGGTTCGGATATAGAACCTACTATAACCTAGACTCGACAAAAGTTGTCGTAATCTAGCTAGCCTTTTAGTAGTATATATCGCATATATTAGTTATCGTATCGCATTAAATTACAACTATAGAAATATATAGCTAGCTATATAGCCGGCCTTTATTATTAAAAGTAACGTTAGAACCCGAGGAATTTCGGGTTCTTAGTATTATATCTAGACAATTAGATTAGGTTAAAACCCGAACCTAACCTAACCTAACCTACTAGGACGTCTACCGATCTCCTTAGGAGACAATTTTTAAAGCTTAGTAAACTCCTTACTAATAGCCTTCTCCTCCTATTCCTCGGCGAAGCGAAGCTACTTACGTAGACGATATACGTATATTATCGCTTCTATAACCTTCTCTTCTACCTTATCTAATTTATACTTTAACTAGCGACGTTAATTTCGTAATCTTTCCTATTTAGTCTATATAACTATTACGTTGTAAGAAGTATAGCCTTTATAGATATACTCTAAACAATACCTAAACCGAATATCTACTATATAGTATAGATACTACTTTCCCTTAGGAATCTAGGTACTCTAATATAATAAATAAGGCGATAGTATTTCGCGACCTTCCGATTCGATTAGAAGAGCCTAGTACTTACGACGTTCTTTTCGAGTTAGTAGCTCTCTACTTATAGTAGTTAGTAGGATATACTAGAGAAGAAGAAAAACTCGGAACGAGTTTAAGGAAGAAGGGGAATAGTATTATAGAATAATTCTATAGGTATAGAATCGAGAGCTCTAAACTAATAACGAAGTTAAGGGATAAGCGAAAATTACGTATCTAACTAAAGAAGGGCCTTAGTAGTCGAATACGTAAGGCTAGGTAACTAACTAACTAACTAACTAGTCGACTAGTCGAACGGTTAGATAACTTACTAAGACTAGTAATATCTCCTATGTATTTAGGAACGTCGAGATGCCCTTATAGCTCGAGGTATTTAACTTATATTACGATCTTACTAATTAGAAATATACCTTTATTCTAATTATTATACTACTCCGAAGTTCTACTTACTAAGTCTCTCTAAAGAAGCCTATCTACGTAACTTAACTATTCCTCCTTAGGCATAGTAGATAACGAGACATAATACTATACTAGATAGTCGTTCTATATATAATTAATACTACTATATATCTAATACTTACTATTAAGATTAGGATGTATCTTTCTTATACTCCTAGTCCTCTAATTAGTAAAGATATCTACTATAGGCATATCTAGATAGATATCGTTAGTATCTCCGATAGTATCTAATACTTTCTAAGTTATACTAAGCTTATTAGCAGTAGTAACTAATATCTTTAGCTTATTAATACTAAGGGCGCGAAACTTGTTAATAAACTAATTAAATTACTCGTCCTCCTAGCTTAGTAGAGTAACTACTACTATCTTAATAATTAGTAGAGAGGCTAATTAAGACTCTAGTAGGAACCTTAGAGTAGGAATAGTAGGCTTAGAACTTAGAAGCGAGATAGACTAAATCGATATCCCTCTTTTCCTTACTAATAATAAACTTCCTATAGTTAGTAGAGCTATTAATGTCCTACTAGATATACTCTAAGATCCTCTTAAAATTACGGAAGGTATTAGGATCGTTATTAGTAAGCTTACATCTCTAGAAGATACGCTAAGACACTAGGCCTAGAAGGCCTTTTAGGAGTAGTCGGATCTACTAAGAGTTCTCGAGATCTTCCTTAGGAATAGTATCTATAGCTTTAACGAACTCGCGAATATACTTCTTTAAGTTATTATCTTCTATATATAGTTAGGCATATAGGATCTTAAGCTATAGACGACTATCTTTAATCCTATAGCTATTGTTCTTATAGTACTCCTATAAGAAGGACTTCTTAAACTTCTCCTAATTAGCGTCCGACTTGTTAGCCTTATTAGGGTAGCCTTCGAGACTCCTAAGTATAGTATGGAACTTAGTATCTATCGTTCGTACGAATATATAGATCTTCCTAGTATTAGAATAGTCGTTTAGCTTATACTTAATAAGGTTGTCCTTATATCGTTCGATATAGGTAGTAGTATTATATCCTTTAAACTAAGGATTAGAATTACTACTAGGCTCTAGTAGATAGCGCCTATTAATATAGGTAAACTCCTTCTACTACTCTATTATCTACTACTATAGCGTCTTAAAGGTAGCGAATATAGCGCTATTGAAATCTATGTCTAGGCTAGGTTCTAGTACTCGACTAACGCCTAGTCTAGTAGTACTAGGCCTAGTAGTACCTAGCCCTATAATAGGGTTGTCTATCTTAGTAGGCGAACGTTATATCTATTTATTAATTGGATTAGGTTCCTTATTAGAGGATATTAATACTAGGCTCGGTCCTATACTAGAACTTATCTAAACGATTATTATATAGTAATAAAATCTTTGTTTATTTTTACTTTTTATATAAAATAGGGGATACCATTATACTACTAGTAGAATAGATATTCTTGTTTTTATATAGGCTTAGGTAGTAATAATTCTCCTAGGGATTATTAGTCTTAAAATCCCCCTAACTAGCCCTATAGCTAGAGTAAAGTCTAAAACTCTAGAGGTAGGAGTTGTAACTAAGTATTCTTAGAGCTAATAAACTACTAAACAATATAGCGAGGTTACTAGGTAACTTCTTTTCCTATTTCCTCTTTTAGGATATCTTCTACTTTTAGTAGAAGGACCGAAGTACTATCGAGCTAGGCTACGAATTAGAGTTTAGCAATCTCTAGCCTAACTAGGATTCCTTCTCTTTAATAGCCTAATACTCTCGTATTCGTAGTACGCGTCTCGTACTACAATATAGGTATAGGTACCTATCCTACTATAGACTTTAGCTAGGTCTAAGTATAGTCTAGATAATTAGTCCTCGCTACGCCTTAGGATCGGTTAGTAGAATAAGACTAGTCGACTAGAACAATATCGTATCGAATAGGTAGTATACTACTATATAGTACTACTAAGGTTTTAGAGGATTCCCTAAACCTAGAGCAAGTCCTAGAAAGTAATCGACTATCTAGGTCCTAAGCCTTAATAGTTTCTAGGATTTATAGCTTTTTAGGATTAAGGCGATATCCTTATCTAGGATATTACTCTTAGTTATCGTTTTTATTAAGACCTCCTAAGGCACTATTCGTAACTAGCGCTATAGGTCGTTTATCGCCTCCTATATATATATAGTAGCTAGCAAAGGAGAGTACCTATACGCGGTACTAGCTACGAACCTAGAGGCGGCGACGTTATCGTCGTCGATAGAGCCAAATCTCTCCTACCTATAGCGCTACCTAAGGAGGCACTTTTAAGGCGCCTAGGTAAAAGGAGTCTAGCTCTAAGGCGACTAGCTATTTAGAAAACTGTCTAGACTACCTATCGAGCCTAGTGCGGCTATAACTAGTACAAGAACCAATACCGAGTCGATAGGCTAACCTTTCTAGGGAGGGAATCTACCCTAAGGATAAGGAACTAGCGTAGTAACCTAGGACTAATTATCCTAAAGAGAAGGGAGGAATAACTAAAGAGGAGGTTTCAATAACTACTTAAAGGAGGAGGGAATGTAGAGGATAAAGTACTTAGTATACCCTATAGCCTATAGCCCCTAGGGGAGTATAGCCCTAGATAGCTCCCTAGGCCCTAGCTTTTATCCTAAGGGCACAAACGCTAATTCTAAAGGCTAGGTATCTAATACAAACCACTCCTTATACTATATATAAGGTAGCCTACAAAGAATACCTAAGTATAGAAACTAATATAGGAAATCCAATTTCTAGTAGTATAGGTTATATAACTAGATACTAAGTAAGGGTAGGGATAGTTTATAGCTTAGTAGAGAGCTAATATAGAAGTTAACTAGAAAGTAGGAGGAATAGTAATAACCCGTATTTAAAGGGGAGGGAGGAAGGGGAGGAAAGGGATAGGGGTACTACCCTATTCCCTAAACTAGATTTCCCTCCTACCTAGTTTAAAGCTATAAAGGAACGAGTTAATAAAGGATACTAAACTAGAGGAAGTAGAGATAATCTAGTTAAGGCGATAGAGACATAGGGAACCTCTTAATGTTTAAAAGACTAGTATAACTAAGGGTAGGGCTTAGTATCCCTAATAGTATAATAGAGAGTAGAGGTTTTTAATACTATACAAANGAAAGTAGGAGGAATAGTAATAACCCGTATTTAAAGGGGAGGGAGGAAGGGGAGGAAAGGGATAGGGGTACTACCCTATTCCCTAAACTAGATTTCCCTCCTACCTAGTTTAAAGCTATAAAGGAACGAGTTAATAAAGGATACTAAACTAGAGGAAGTAGAGATAATCTAGTTAAGGCGATAGAGACATAGGGAACCTCTTAATGTTTAAAAGACTAGTATAACTAAGGGTAGGGCTTAGTATCCCTAATAGTATAATAGAGAGTAGAGGTTTTTAATACTATACAAAACTAGTAGGGGCTTTAAGGGAGTCTTCGAAGGTAGAGTAAAGGGCTTTTTCCCTCCTAAGGAAAACTAGAGATCGCTACTTGTCTAGTAGTTAGAATAGTATAGTAATAAGATTGACCTACCTACCTATATATATAGTTATCTATATCTAAGGACTACTATTAACCTAACCGCCTAATGCGATCGAGAAGAGATAGCCCTACCTTCGGCTCTAATAATAAGTAGAACCTAGGCCTATACAAACCTAAGGGCTAGGTAGTATAGGAAGGGACTATAGGTAGTATAACCTATTAGGCTATAGATAGCTATACTAGGCGGACTAACTATTGTTATAGTCATAGAGGCATATAGTAGTAATTAGCTCTCTATAGTAGAGGTACAAGAAACGTAACTAGTAATATATACTAAATAAAGATTAATAATATCTCTCCCTAGTAGAAAGAGGACTATATATACTAATCGAGGCCTCTACCTAACTCGGTAGTTAAGTGTATCCTAGTTACTAGACAATACTAGTCGAGTCCTTAGACCTAGAATCGTTCTCGTATTCCTCGTTAGTATCCTCTAATAGCCTAATAGATAGTATTATTTATATTGTAATAGTTTAACTAAGTTTTTAACTACTTCTTATCTAAAATTAGTATTAGTATAAGATAGCTACTAGGAGGACTATTTACAAGTTTTTATAGAGCGTTTTATTATTACTTATATTATCTATCGTAATAGTAATTAGCTTAGTATAAACTCTAACTTACTCTAGTACTTTTTAGACTAAATCTACTATATTTGCTCTAGAGTAGGTTTCTATAATTTTAGGAAATCTAATTATTAACTTATAGTATTTCTTATACTTATCGATAAAATAAAGTATAATAGAGAGGAATAATGCCTATATCGTCCTATTTAACTAGCCGTTAATTACGATTACTACTCGGTTAGCTAGCGCTACTAGATCCTTAATCTCTTTAATAGTACTCTCTATATTTTATACGAAATTACTATATTAAGTACTTACCGAGAGAAACGGGAATGGATTATTAGTAAGGTAGTAGTACGTTTCTTAGACTAATTCCCTCTCGAAGAAGTCTTCTAGAAGTCCGTTAATAATAATTATCTCGTTTACTAGTTATTAGAAATCCTCGAGACTATACTTACTAGCGTTAACTATATACGTATCCTTCTTTCCTTACTATAATATTATTAGACTTATTTATTATATCCTAAGAAGCTAGCGTATAGCTAGTATATAGCTAGCTATATAGCTAGCTATATAGTTAGCTATAGGGAAGTACTCTTACCTTAGTCCGAAATTTATTATCTATCTCCTCCTATCGATTCCCCTATACTAAACGACACTTTTGAGTCTTTAAATACTTCGTAGTAGTAGTATTACTATCCCTAATTAATAGATACTTCATAACTAGCCTATAGAAATTACATATTACTATCGGCTAATCCTTAAGCCTATCGAGTATAGTAACTATCCTATATATAGCTCCTTTAGTTAAATACTTCTAGATAAAACTATTCTATCCTTACTCCTCTAATTAATAGGAAACCTCTAGATATTCCGTAGCCTCCGAAGCGAGGAATAACTAGAGCTTTTTACTATATTCTACTAGGTCTCTCGGACCTATTAATAAAAAGGCTTATAATATTCCTTCTTCTAGATATAAACATTATCCCGTTTATCGAAGATAGCTAGATTAATAACTAATAGGGCCCTTGATTAAGTGTTCTTAGGAGAGAAGAGATTTCGTTAGGCTATCGATACCGAAGATTAACGAGAACGTTAACTATCTCTACTAAAGGACTAATCCCCTACTAGACTACTTCTTATTCGAATAGTCGATAGTAAGGTATTATTTCGTCTTCCTAGAGGACTTTAGATAGATAGACTTAAGGCTCTATTATTTCCTCCTTACCCTTAAGATCTAGTCTATACTTCTAATAACTATCTAGAGTATAATTGTAACCTTGTTATTCGTAGGCTTAGTAATAAACTAGCGTTTAGGATAGTAGGAACATTGAGGAGGTTAGTATTTAGAGGTATAGTAGCTTATAGATATAGTAAAATAGCAACTTTAATAGCAATCTTAGGATTAATAACCGAGAGTCCTAAGGAGCTTTAATAGTTAGATAGATTACTATTAAAGTAAGAAAGAAAGGTAAAAAGGTCTAAACTATAATTTAAAATTATAGATAGCTAGGTACAAGATATACTTTCAATAATATAGGTAGCTAGGCTAGTAAGAAGGATAGAAATTCTAGGATATATAGTCGTATACTTATAATCTTTATTTTAGTAGTTATATAAACTACTATATAAGCTAGTCTATAGCTATCTACTTAGTATCTTATATAACTACATCTTTAGTCGTCTACTATACTCTAGTAGTATCTACTACTATATAAGTAGAGCGTATATAGTCTATAGCTACTTATCCTAAGCTAAGACATATTCTATCTTTCGAATTACTAAGACATATAGTTAAGAGGTACGTTAGCTTTAATATTCCCTTATAGCCTAGCTTAGCTAGTATCTTATAGTACCTATTCGTCTCCTCTAGCTACTTCCTCTCGATATTAAAGTAATAGTAGAGAGCTTTTGCTCTACTATATCTTAGGCATACTATATCCTTAAAGTAGTAGTAGTAGAGATTATAGTTCTAAGGCTAGTAGCTAGGCC
This sequence comes from Pseudocercospora musae, assembly GCA_001578225.1. Classification (NCBI taxonomy): domain Eukaryota; kingdom Fungi; phylum Ascomycota; class Dothideomycetes; order Mycosphaerellales; family Mycosphaerellaceae; genus Pseudocercospora; species Pseudocercospora musae. The sequence goes on along the minus strand of LFZO01001244.1, from coordinate 7,745 downwards.
AATCTAAGCGAGGCATACTCCTAAAGTATAGTAGAAAGCTTTTATCCTATGTATTAATATTTCGAATAACTACGTACTTAGCGATAGTATAGATTTCATATAGTATAGGAAAGCGTCCCTAACTTAAAGCTTTCTATAGAATTGTTAGCAAGACCTAACTTTTTAGCTAGCTATAAAGGATATACCTAAACTCTACTATTTCCTACTACCTTTAATAGCTTTCTAATCTAGACCTTAGTCTTTATATCCCTCTTAAACTACTCAATTGCTTATAGCTTTCTCTATATCGAATAAATAGTCTTATACTAATATATATATACTATACGAAACTCGATATCGAGAAATTTCAAGTAGTAAAGCTCCTAAGCTACCTCTTATATCTTCGCTTTATAACTTAGAGTAAGAGCCTAACTCGGATTAATAAAATCCTAGTTCTTAGAATCTATAGATAGATCTTTTATATCTAAGTCGCTCTATTCGTACTATTCTATTAGATAATCGTCGAGTACTATCTCTATTAAGCTTACGCTAGTTAAAACATCTACTACTATATATTTATCGTATAGATCCTCTTTATCCTTTACCTTAATCTCTTTCCTAGATTATGTTAGTATTCGATTAATAATAAATCTAATAATGCTAGCTATATAGCTAGCTATAGTAATACTTATCCTCTATTCCTCTACTATAAGAAGACTAATCTTAGGTTAGATAGCTTCTCTTCTTGTTTAGCCTTACTTTTCTACTAGAATGTAGCTTTATCCTACTTAGGTCTCTCCTTCTACTTCTCTAGCTATCGTCGGAATATAGTTTACTTAGCTCTTTTCTTCTTTCTTAAAGCTTGTTTAGTCTTAGATATCTATAATACTCGCTTTGCGTCTACTATAGTCTTTCTATATATAGAATACTCCTCTTTTGTCTTACAATACTTTAGGCTCGATACGCGATTACTAGGTTTATTTTTCGTATCGCTAATATAGTAACTAAGCTTATAGTCGCCTTAATATAGTTACTAATTACTACTACGTATAGTAGGCTAAGTAGGACACTTATCTCGAGCTATCTTGTATAGTTATTATAGGATATTAATATCGAAGTTTTCGTAAGGTAAGAATTAGTAATAAAGCTCTAAATTTTATAACGTAACCTATACGAGGTTTCTATAGCAATAGCGACCTAGGCGATAGATAGATACTATAGAAAGAGTACTAAGTAGTACGAAAGTAAAGCTTCCTTTATATAGCTAGTAGTATAGCCGGTCTTTTTAGTAACGCTTATATAAACTAGAAAAAGTCTAGATTGTAACCTAAAATTAGTATAGGTCCTAGAACCCGGACCTAAGCCAATCGTCTAGTTCCTACTAAGAAACCGAACCTAGATCCAATTTCTTAGATTGTATCTAATCTACTAGACTATCTAAGTATTATCGAAGTACTACTTTGTCTCTTCTTAGAGCTACCTCTAGCGAGTAAGGCCGTCCTCGATAGTCCTAGTTATTTCCTCGAGAGCCTTAGTATATAGATAGAGTAGGTTAGAACGATCCCTAATAGAATCCTAGTCGAAGATACTATAAGTATAATAGATAAGCTCGATAGGTAGTACTACTTCCTATTCTATTATAACTTCTATAGATATAAGACTAGTTATCCTAACTACTATTATACGATTAGCCTATAGAATAGTAGATATATAGTTAGTAATAGGTATTCGCCTATCTCCTCTATTAGTAAGCTTAGCGATAGTATCGAGAAGGGCCTTATATCTAACTTCTACTATAGTATTCGACTCTAGATAGTATAACGATATCTTAACTATCTTAGCCCTATAGCTAACGATTAACGCTTAGACTTCCTTAGTAAAGTTAGTTAGAGTATTATCTAGTACTATCTTACTAGGCGCGCCCTATCTATAAAAGATCTCTTTCTATAGGAACTTAGCTATATTAATAGTAGTAATCCTTTTCGAGGAGAAGTAGAAATACTATGCCTCTAGCTATTAGGATAGCGCCCCTCGAGCTACTAATATACTATTATTACTATTACTATAAATAGTATCTATATACTAGCGCTTCCTAACCGACTATTAAGTAGGTATACAAAGTTTACTAGTACGCTAGTAACTATTATAGAACGTATACTTAGGATAGCTTTTGTAGTACCTAGAGACGTTAGCCTAGACTCTATCCTACTAATACTACCTCCTAAGAAGGTTAAAGGTCCCTTTAGTAGCTTAGTATCTAGTTTCCTTATAAAGAGTATATAGGATCTCTTATCTAGCTTTAGTATTATTAATAATCCTTTATAGTAGGGCGTTAACTATAGACTATCGCTATAGATGCCTATCTTTAACTATAAACTATCGGGCTTGCTTAATAATATACCGATACTAGCTCCTAGAGACTTCTAGAGCTTTCCTACTATAAGTAAGGAAGTAGGTAATATAGTACGAGTCGTCGGAGTATTCCTTATTAAGTATATCTACTTACTCGATATCCTTAGCTCCTTGTTCCTCTTCTATCCTAGTTATAGTAGTTCCTTCTTCGATAACTAGGTAGGTATTAATATAGAAGGTCGAAAAGAATATATAGTTAATTACTATATTAACGTCCTCCTTCTCTTATATCTCTATAATATCCTTATCTATAACTAGCTTGTAGGATAAGGCATCTATAGTAGAGTGTCGTTTTCTAGAAACATAGATAGCGTTAAAGTTAAAGAGGTAGATCTACGCTACCTATCTAGCTATAGCTAAATTTAGTAGATTAGAAGCTATCTAATTGAGCTAGTAGACTAAGGTATTCGTATCTACCTTAAGCTAGAAGTAGATACTAAATAACTAAGGACGAAACTTCTTTAGTACCTTATAAACTCTTAGGCACTCTCGCTTATTAGTATTATATCGAGCTTCTATAGGATTCTAGAGACTAGACTTATATCGTACTAGATACTATATAGAAGGTTTATCTCTATTATACTATATTAGTACTTTACTATAGCTATCTCTACTAGAGTCGATAGTAACTACGAGAGTGCCTACTCCTTTATTATAGTCGATAGATACGAGGACTAGAGTAGTAATTAAGGCCTTTATAATATGCTCCTTGGCTTACTAATACTCCTCGTCCTATCGAAACTTAGTATCCTTTCGAAGGAGAGTAAATAGCGACTTATAGATAATCGAGAACTCCTTAATCTAGATCCTAAAGTATATAATTACTCCTACCTATATCTATATATCCTTTTAATAGATAGGAGTTAGCTATTCTATAGTCTTCTTAATATAGGCGCTATTTAGATACCTCCTATTTATATCTATAATATAGCTAACGATGTTAATCTTCTAGTAAAGGAGCTAAAGCTTAGAGCTATAGATCGTAAGATATATATACTCTAAGTTATATAGAACCTAGTCTAGGTTCTAGATATACTCTAGAACAAAGCGACGAATACTAGGCTCTACCTCCTTATCTCTATACCTTATCTTTAGCCCTTTAACTCCTATGTTATCTAGGAATAGTATAGTAATATACAAGATATAAGTAAATAGGACCTAGTTTATAGCTCGAACAAACTAGGCAATAGAATTAGTTACTCCCTATAGAAGAGTCGTCTATTATACGAGACTAAGTAGTATATTAAAGCTTGTAAGGTCTCTACTAGCAATATCTCACGTAATCTAGTTATATCCTAAGAAGATATTAATTAGTATAGCGATAATATAGTTCCTAAAGGCTTCTAAGAAACTATCTATATCTAGTAGTAGATTAGCGTTTATAATTATTATAGTATTAAACTTCGTAGCTATATTAATTAGACGATACTCCTTGTCCTTCCTAGGAACCTACTTCTTTCTAACTAGGAAGTATAGATTTCGGTATAAGGTATACGATAGCTTAAGAGTACCTACCTATATACGCTTACGTACTATATCCTCTATAATTAGGTATAGACTCGGATTAATCCTATAGAATAGATACTCCTATAGTTCGTTAGGAATAGTCCTAATCTTCTATAGTAGTATAATCTCTAGATTAATACGTTCTAGATACATAAAGTTATATACTAGTACTATCTCTCGACTATATAGTAGCTCCTCTAAAAGGTACCTTTCTATAGGCGTAAGCTCTAGACCTATACGAATATTAGTAAGACGTTCCGATATAAGCCTTAATCCTCTTTTAATTATAGAGAACTTCTTCGTAACATACTTCTAGTTATAGGGCCCTATACTAGGCGGAAGAGCTACCTCTTAGTCTAGGTAATCTTGTCTCTAGTTTAGATTACTACTAGGATTAGATCTATTTGTTATATATACGCTACCTTTAACCGGTTTAACCTTATTAGCTATCCGCTTATACAACGTAAAAACGTCTATCGAAGATACTATAGGTAGAGGTAATCTAACTCGTAGGCGTTCGTTCTAGAGATTAACGTAGTAGAACAAAGTATATACTTCCTCTAAAGCGTTACTCTTATTATTAAGCCGTTCGATTTGTAGCTCGTAGTCCTTTCCTAGTATACTACTAAATATATTACTATAATAATCCCTCTAGGGATTATTAGTAGATATTCCCGATTAGCTATAGGATACTAATAATACCTCCGAGTCTTAGTCTAAGATACGAAATACCTCGATCTTAGAGTCGTTACCTTCTTCTCTATCTAGTAGTAGATTAGGGATAGTAGTAGATATCTAATTAGCCTATAGCCTTAATTCGTTTTATAGTTCTTATAGCTTAGCCTAATTAGCTTGCAATCCCTTCCCCTCTAACTAGAATAAATAAGACTAGTTTAGACTATATATAAACAAGATATAGACTATTAGCCCTATAGTAGTACTAGGACTTTTCCCTCGCAATTAACGCCGGTAACGCATTACTAACGCTTCTAGGTAGTAGCGACAATCTCCTCGTAGGATTTATAACCTTTATTTCTAATATAGCTAGTAAATATAATCTTATTTCCTTTCTAGTCGGTAATCGTACCTTCCTATAAACTATTATTATAGTTCTACTAGATACTACGTACTATACAAGACTAGGGCTATCCGAGTAGAACTAGCGTTTCTAGATCGGCTACTATCTAGAATATAAAAGCGAATACTATCCTAAAGATATCTACTAATACGTTATAGTAGGCACTTACGAAAGGAACGATACTATTAACGCCTCTTATATCTAATACTACCTCCTTATTAATTAGTAGGAGAAGCTACTAGGCTAAGACTAAAGATATAATAAGAGACTCCGATCCGTTATTAATTATAGCTTAGACTAGAGAGCTATAGTTCCTAATCTTAATATCGATATAGATACTTAGGATAATAGCAAATTCTCGAGTTACTATAGATAAGTTAACGTCTATAGGTCTACTATATAGCTCCTCGATACTAGAAGAGGAAGCGTGTCCTATTATAGTACTTATAAATCGAACTATATAGATACTAACTAAGCTAGGCACATTGTTAGTACTAGAAACGTCCTCGATAGTAGGCGTAGGAAGCTCCTCAAAGTATAGTAGATATTCTAACGATCGAATATCGATATACGTTACCTTATCCTTACCTTTTTAGAGTACTACGAGGTTATATATAAAGTCTAGATTATTAAGTACTCGCTTCTAGAAGAGGTTCGTTAGGATACTATAGGCTAATAGATTACCTATAGAGACGCTAGACTAGAGATTAAGGAACTAAGAAGTCTAGAAGATATTCTATATCCTAGTCGTATCTCCTACTCTATACTTCTTAATATAATTATCGAACCGAAACGACTTTAGGTCTATATCTCTCTTCTTATTGTATACTAGAGGATTAGTAGGCCTAGGAGGCGAGTTACTAGTATTATTAGTTATCTCGACTTCCTAGGTTTCGGCGACCTCTAGCTCTAGTATAGTAGAAGCGCTACTATTAGTAGTAGGTATAGTACTAGACGAAGTAGTAGACGTATCGCTAATTTGTCGTTAGGCTCTCTACTAAGTAGTAATAAGATTCTTAGTCTTAGTAACTATCTTCTATTACTCTTTTACCTTGTCTATAGCCTTATAGTTCGATATACTAGTAGGAGAGGTACTAGGCCTCGATAGGTTCTTAGCCTACGATCTTATTATAGTAGGTATCGTAGTAACTATATCTATATTATTACTACTCTCTTCTACTTAGAGACTATATATATCTATAATTAACTAGTCGTTCTATATTATTATAGCTACTTTAATAGCTATAGTAGGAATAGACCTATCCTTAGTATATTCGTCGTCTAGGAGCTTCCTAACTCTTTTGCCTTTATATTCCGTAATAGCTATAATGGTACTATTACCTAGAACCTCTTAATGGACTAGTCTATACCTAGCTTCTAGTAATAGTAGAATAACTACTAATCTCGGAATACGAAGATTCTATTAGTATAGTATCTATTTACTAGACTTGCTATAATATGTCTTACTATTTTGCTTGTTTATATAGCCTTAGTCTATAAGCTCTTTCTATACTAGATAGTTGCTTTGTATATAGTTAATACTACTATATATCTAATACTTACTATCGAGGTTAGGATAGATCTTTCTTATACTCCCGTTCCTTTAATTAGCGAAGACGTCTACTATAGGCGCGTCTAGATAAATATCGTCGGTATTACTAATATTATCTAATACTTTTTAAGTTATACTAAGCTTATCGGCTATCGTAACTAGTATCTTTAGCTTATTTATACCTAGGGCCCGAAACTTGTTAATCAACTAATTAAACTATTCGTCCTTATAGGTTAGTAGAGTAATAACTACTATCTTAGCTACCGCTAGAGGCGTAGACTAAGACTTAGGCAAGAACCTTAGAGTAGGGATAGTAGACTTAGAAGTAAGGTAGACTAAATCGATATCCCTCTTTTCCTTACTAATAATAAACTTCCTATAATTAGTAGAGATATTAATGTCTTACTTAATATACTCTAAGATCTTCTTAAAGTTATAGAAACTATCTAGGTCGTTATTAGTAAGCTTATACCTCCGAAAGATATACTAAGATATAGGCCCTAGAAGGCCTTTTAGAAGTAGTTAGGTCTACTAAGAGTTCTCGAGGTCTTCCTTTAGAATAGTATCTATAGCCTTAATAAACTCTCGAATATACTCCTTTAGGTCGTTATCTTCTATACGTAGTTAGACGTATAGGGTCTTAAGCTATAGTAGACGTCCTAGTAGGTTAGTTCGGGTTAGGTTCGGGTTCAAAACCGAACCTAACCCATTTGTCCGGGTCTAATCTTAGGGAACCGGAAGTTTGTCCGGATTCAAACCTAAAAATTCAATAGGTTTATAGCGAATAATAGAAACATTAGAAAAGCGGAAATTGCGAAATATCGAGATAGAGAACATATTATTATTTATGGATACTACTATTATCGTAGTCCTAAAGGACAAACTAGTTATTTCTTCTATGTATACTACTAGTATCGTAGTCCTTGAGGACAGAGTAGTTATTTCTTTCTATAGTATAGCGCTAATAGCTACCCTTCCGTTCCTTTATTACGTGCGACGGTTCTTATATAGATTCTCGCTAAAGTCTATATCTCTAATGAAGATACCGTAGCCCTTTAGAAGCAAACTTAGTATAACAATATCCTTCTAATAAATAGTAACACGCTTAGTATAGATAGCTAGTAGGTTAATAGCTATCTAGAGTTAGTATATATTAAGGACGTTAGGGAGTAATATATACTCGAAGAAAGTCGTAAGGTATGCTTTAGAGGCCTTACG